>MU270584.1:0-65695 GCA_021432625.1 Leptodontidium sp. 2 PMI_412 | reverse complement strand
AAGGTCGTTTAGCGCTGCGGCGCCCGGGTCTTGGCCGACATACTGAGCTCGGCCCCAGACCTCGATGATGTTCGTCACAGATGAAAAACGCTGCTCGTTTTCTCCGCTGATGAAAATGGAAGAGGCAGGTGTGGCGACCATGTCTGGAGTGGCCATGATGCCGTCGTCGAAATATTGCGTGACGCCTAGTGTGTACATCCACTCCTTCATCTCCCTGGCCTCGCGAGGGGTGCCATTAGTAAGGTTGATGATAGTCTTAGATTTCAGAGCGTGAGAGTTAACAATGGGGTCTAGGATCTGACGGATGGTCGGATAGTCTAAGACACAGATGATCGTGACTGGCGAGTTTGAAATCGTCCAAGATAGATCTGGTTCGAAAACAGCACCGGCATCTACTAAGGATGTAACGGATGGTCGAGAAGCGGTGCGGTTCCAGATCGTAAGCTGTTTCTGGCCCTTGAGGAGTGCGTGACCGAGCGCTGTACCCATGTTGCCGAGGCCGACGAGGGAGATCTTGGAGTTGGATGCCATGGCTGGTTTAGAATGAGATGAAGTGTGGCCTACATTCAGGAAGACGGTTGCTATTCATATAGTACGTGGCATATACTCTACTGGCCTTGTCAACAGATTCGATACGACCGTTTGAATCTGACTCATTCATGGAGATATGTTGAATATGCTCATTTCTAAGCACCAAGCTCGCGTGATGGTATCCAACAGCCATAAGGAGTAAGTTATGTGGAGTTCTTGCTTGCCAACCATAATGTCCCTTAGCACAGTCACTTGTTTAAAGAATTCGACATTGACAGGACCTTCCATACCGTCCCCTTTCTCCTTTAGTTCTTCCGTCTTACTTTGATGCTTATAAATATTCTTACCGCCAAGTAACACATGATAGATTCATGTAATTCAAAAACTACAGTGACAAGTATGACCTCCTCTTGCCAAGGATCCCATTACCAATCAATATTGATTTGAAAGCAAAAGGCTCATCAATCCCGGAGAGAATAGGATTATGGGTTCTAGGCCGCTGCAATACCGAGTAGAAAACGTTTCTACTAAGTATCGGGATGCATATCTTGGCTTTCATGTCACTTCATGACGGGCGGGGTGGGCTTCTGTACGGTATAAGTAGTCTGCTACTTTACCCGTGTGGTCGTCAAATCCGATTGCATCAAAGCAAATCTTTAGTCCACCCTCTTCCTCTCAATCCGCTACATTCCTCAGACATTCTACCTCATAGAAGACTCGTTCTACAATGTCTGACTCAAACAAGCACGCTGTCATAATCGGGGGCACACACGGTATCGGCCTTGCTACAGCTGAACTTTTAATTCAAAGCGGCGTGACAGTCATCTTGACCGGCCGTAGGACAGCACCCATCCAATCCGTGAAGCAGAAGCTTGGAGACTCCGCAATAGTCCTACAGGCAGATATCCAGACCACAGCGTCGATCTCTCAGCTCAACAGAGAAATCGAACAGCACTTAGGCGGCGAAAAGATCGACCTGCTTTTCATAAACGCCGGCTATGCCGCCTTGGAACCCATCGCTTCCGTCACGGAAGAATCATTCGATCGGATCTTCAACACGAATGTGAAAGGCGCCTTCTTCATAGCACAAAGCCTCGCTCCTCGTGTTCGTGATGGAGGCGCCATCGTCTTCACCACCTCAGTGGCAAATAAAGCCGGGATCCCAGGCATGGCAGCGTACTCTGCGTCAAAGGCTGCTTTACAGTCTCTTGTACAGACTTTCGCTGCTGAGTTTGCTACGCGGCGGATCCGCGTGACTGCCGTCAGCCCGGGTTTCGTCAAGACGCCGACGATGGGCGTTGTGGACGCGTCCAAGGACTCGCTAGAAAGTTTTGAGAAGGGAGGGGTAGACTCGACACCGTTGAACAGAATCGCTCGACCAGAAGAGGTAGCGAGGGTGGTACTGTTCCTGGGGTTTGAGGCTACTTTCACGACGGGGACGGAGCTGGTGGTGGATGGTGGTCTGGCTTCTCTTAAGGGGGAGTTCTCATTATGAGGAATAGCTATCCGATAAGGTAATGGGAATTGTATCCTCGCTAAGGTTGTAGGAGGTGATCGAAGGAATATTGCTGTTAATAATAATCCGTAATTATGCGAAGGTCGTTTGCGTCTCGTGTTTTGCTACTTAATACTACTCGCGAAGATAATAAGCTTTAAATGATGTGGGAAAGCAGCTTAGATTAAGTAAGGAATTAATCTCTTTGTTATTATATTCTTATATTTCACTTACGGCGCCTTATAATAGCTAAAGAAGCTACCGGAGGTTAGTTCTGTTAATACGATTACCATTTATATAATATATATCTTTTCGTCCGCTGAGACATTTACGAGCGTTAGCGAGGGCATCAACGAGAAGTTGTTATCCGCTAGAGGATAAAGCTCAACTGGGACCCCTTCTTAAACTAATTAGAACCCTTACTTTGCTCCCCTGCTTAGCGTTGGCAAATGTCTTAGCGGACGAAGGGATAATCTTTCTTTTAAGCTTTAATATAACCTTTTAATATAATAATCTCATAGATATATGAATCTTACGATACTTAACCCGAACTCGTTATTCTAATTATCCGCCGAGATAGAATTGATACACGCCTTTTCCTGAAGTAATATTATGTATATATAAGTAGTACAGGAATTAAACTCGCCGTTAGAGCGCCTTAACCTTTTACCTTTTATTAATAAAATAAAAACTAAGAGAAAAAAAATACACGAGAAATATATAATATTAAAATATGTGGAAGTAAAAAGAGGTAAATTAAATATTACTAAAATTTATATTATATAAAATCACTTTTATAATGTGGTGGGGAAGACTTTGGTAGCTCCTTTGTCACTTGACCGGATAAGCTCTTTCTATATAAAAGAGCTTAACACTTGAAATCAACTTAAGAACCAAGAACGTTTATAAATATTTATTAAATACACTTTTTTCTCCTCTACTCTCTTAAGGTTTTATGCTCTTTAGATATGCGTTATTTTTAGATTTAATTAATCCGCGATTTCTTACGCTTAGAATCTCTCCCGTACCTCACTATATATTACCTCTTTTATTATATAGTTTATTAGGCTTTTCCCCACTTATATATTTTTAGTAACTGACGTAAGGAGTGAGTTTAGTACGAGGAAATAGAACTAAGTAAGTTATGCGGAAAGGGCCTTTTATGTTAATTATAAGCGTTTAGGGAGAATCAAGAAACGATAATTACTTGAATTAAGGGACTTATTTAATTAGTAACTCCTTAGCCTTCGAAAGTAAAAACAGTAAATATGGAGGCATAAGTATACGATAAAGAGAGTAAAGAGACACGAGGGAAGTAAGTGAACTTTTATAATACGTGAGGATACCTGGAGTACTAGAAAATCTCTTCTCTTTTAACTCGAGGCTCGGTACTTGTTATTCCGAAGACTTATACTCTATTATTTCATAATACTTTCTATAATAATACAAGGCCTTATAGTATTAGACCGCTAAAGCCTAATATTATAAGGTACTGAGATTACTGTATAAGAAGTTAGTTAAAGTATTATAGGTCGTGCTCTTTAGTTCGTTAGTTAAAGGCCGAAGTCTTACTTAGAGATTCAGCGGAAGTATGTTCTAGGCTAGTCTAAAACTAGGCTTTAATTATCTTTTTAGTATTATTTAATTTCTATTTACCCCCTATTTATTAATTTGAACCCTCTATAATTTTGGCGTATAAGGCCTAAGGCCTAAGCTAAGACCTCGCTAGAAGAGCTTATCGTTTAGCCCTTTACTTAGGAAGGCGAGGCCCTAAATTCTTATTTCTAGGGGGACGTTTCTTTACTTTCTTTATATAATAATATAACACTTATATATATTAAATCTTTTATTACTTTCATTACTTTCAATCAAACGACTATATATATTCTTTTAAAACCTTAAATCATATTTAACTTACTAATAATGTCCGGCTATAGTAAACTAAATAATACTAATAATTAAAAGGGGGCTCCCTTTACTAACACCCTAGGACTTATTACTAGAAGTAACTTTAGGACGGTTATAGGCGTTGGGCCTAGAGCTTCTAATAATTCAGGGACCTCTAATAGGGGCTTTACCCCTAATGACAATAACACTTTCTAGGGCTTATTAGATAATAAAAAGGGGAAAGGGAAAGGCAAAGGGAAAGGGTCTAATAATGCCGGACTTAATAACTTAGCTCCTCTTACTAATACTATCGAACTTATTACTCTTAACTCGACCGCGGGTATTACTATAAATGATCTCAAGAATATTAAAGTCTACGTTAATTAGCCGATACTAATCCCTAAATCCCCGAATACTCCTATTTTTAACGGTATTAACGTTAATACTTACTTCTAGACCCTTAACAAATACTTCGCAAGTTATATAGTTATTAACGACTAAGAGAAGAAGGAATAAGTAGTCAACTATATAACCCCTTCTTAAACGTGGAATATTTAGAAGCTCCCTAGTTTTAAAACCGAAATATACGCTAGCCTTAAGAGGGAAGTGAAGTAAGACTATTAGGCCGACGACAATAAGTATCGTTTATATACGAATACTTACTTAGACTTACTAGAGTAAGATTTTAAGGATATTTAAATTAACGGCTAACCTTCCTTAGACTAATACCGGAAATTCCTTAAGGCCTTTAGAGAAGTAGCCCTAAACTACGTCGACCAAAGTAATCTCACTAAAAAGTAAGCGTCGACTCGATTCATATTTGTACTCCCTTAAAGCCTTCAAAATAAGGCTATATAAGTTACTTCTAAGAATAAAGAGTCGTTAAAAGACTTTAAGACGAATACGTTCGACGACATTTATAGTATTATTAAAGCCTAACTTAATTTAGAACGAGACTTATATATTATTATAGAGGAGTAAGGCATTACAAACTACTAATAAATATAAGTAAGTCGGCCTAATATCTTCGCTAAGACGTCTAATCACTAAGAGGAGAGGGTTTAACTTACGTCTATGGTTATATAGGGCTAGTCGACCTAAGTACTACTATTATAGTACTCGAACTTCTTAGGCTATAGAGATAACGCCCTAAGTAAAGAGATTTATAAGGCCTTTAAGAAATAAGACAGAGAAGTTATAACTAACTTAGACCCTGTGTTTCTTTTAACTTTATAAAAGATTACTAGAGACCCCGAGAGTATTATAAATAGAGACCTAGAGAACGTTTATAATAGTCTAAGGTATATAAAGATCCTTGCAGTAATAGTTAAGAGAGCCACGAACGCTAAATACACGGCCGAGATAAATATCTTACGATTCACTAAAGAGGCTTAAGAGGTAACTAGCGTCAACTATAGGACTAGTTATCTTAACTTTATTACTTATAATAAGAAAGTAAGAGATAATTATAAGTGCCGGTAATATATAAATCGTTAAGAGCCTAAGATAAGACCTCAAGTATAACATAAGTTTATAAATTAATATTTTAATTACAAGAAGTTTATAAGTCTTAGGGTAATTTATAAAGTAAAGGATAATAGTTATATTTATATAAGACCTTAGGAAGAAGGGAAAAAGTCGTACCCTATATAGTTTCTTACTGATAAGAGACCTAAACGAGAGTATATCCTCTCTTATGTATTAAATAGTTAATACTCTCTTAATCTCGAACGTAAAGCATAAGCGGTTAAAGAGTTACTAATATCGCAATTAGAAGCAGCGCTTGTAAGAGAGAAGGGAGCAACTTCTGTAATTAATTACATTGAATTTATTAATAAGCTTATTGACGCCGGCGAGTCTATTATTTTATAATAGTAAGACTGTTCTGAAAAGTAAATCGTCTAAGTCTAAGCTCTCTTGTCTAATATAAAGGACAACTCTAATTCTGAGGCAATAGTTGCCTTTATTAAGACTAGAGCCCAAAAGAAGGCCCTAGTATTTAAGTTATACAAGGGATCCGACAAGTTATAAGACAAAATCAAAGCTTAAGCCTTATATAGTAAATCGAAGGTTCCTCTAGATATTAGAGACGCTATATAATTTACTGAAGTTATAAATATAAATAGTCTTAAAGAAGTAAAGAAGACTCCTTAATAAATCTTAGCCAGGAATAAGTCTAAGATCTCTAATATAGTCTCTAAACCTATTATACTAACCACATCTAGGGCTTTAGCTCGGAATACTATAATTAGCTCTTCGGCGAAGAGGCGTACCGCGAAGCCTGAACTAACTATAGTCCCCTCTAGAATCCTTAGACTTATTACGCGATTAACGTCTTCTTAGAACCCCTATATATAAGAAGCACTAGACCGGAACAGCTATAGGCTCAACAAAGTCCTTGACAAGCTATTGTCTTTATAAGAATTGCCTGGCAACTTTACGCTAGGGGAGATAATAGTACTCATTAACCCTCCTAGAGCTTCTTAAACGCCCGGCGGTATAATTAATCGACAGATATAAAGAGAGCATATTACTAACGTTAAAGCTATTACTTTTAAAGACGATTACAGCCTTAATAGGGAAGAGGTTATTATATTATAAAGACTATTACCTAATTCTTTATATACTTTCCTAAAGCTTACGTTATACGCGGATTAATTAGACGAGTACCCCTCAATAAAGCGAGATAGTATTAGAATAAAGAAAGTCCCTAGTTAGCTCCTAGGGAGAACAGAATAGAAAAGAAGGGTCTAAGTATACCCTAAGGTCCCTAGAAATCTCTTTACTTTGAAATTTTAAGCTTATTAGCAGTAGTTCCGGAACAGTGTCGCTATAGTATAAGAATCAATAATTGAGAAGTCAGTAATATGGCTACTACTTAGCGTTATCCTACTATTTAGGCCGGTCCTAGTACTTTTCCTTAATATACTATTAATATATAGAGACTTAGTGCTAGAACTTCTTCGCTTAGTGCCTTCTACGTCACTTAAAATAATGCGGCGAAGTGCTCGACTAATAAGAAACACTAGCTTTTATATTAAGATAAAGGCTATGAGTGGCTCTACGGAAATAAGTAACTCGTTCTACTCGCTAGCGCCGAAAGTAGTAGTTACGATGCCTGGCCGCTTTAAGGTCAGCGATGTCAGGGCTACACTCGATACAGGGGCTGAAGTCAGTTATATAACTCTTAAAGTAGCTAACCTCTTAGAACTACTAATAATAAGAAGCTAAACAATAGCCTTAAAAACGATTACTAATATAAAGTCTCGTTTCGTCGGATTTACTAATAATATTACTATTATTATAAGCAACTACGCGATTAATAATCAGTTCTATATTATAGACAGTCTCAGAGTTAAAGTCATCCTTAGTTTTCTATTCTTTTATAAAGCTAGAGTCACTTTCTATTACTTAAGGGATTATAATAAAGGGATTATACTCGCTTCTTTATAAGATTAGCGCTCTAGTCTTATTACTATAATTAAGACTAACAATACTACTAAAGAAGTAAAGGATACTAAAGTACTATGTGGAGAAAATAGAGTAAGGCTAATTTACCTTAAAGATTTAGAATCTGAAATTAGTTATAAAGAGGAAGACTTCTCGGGAAACGATTAACTGACTGTTATTCGAGCGTTATAGTTAGTACACTCGAATACTCAAATATCCTGATATTGACAGAATTGGGAGAAGGAGTTTTTGAAGAGAGAGACAGTTAACCTTGTCGTCCTCGCCTTTTACTACGAGACCGGGAACTTGTGAGTCTTAAAGGGATAGCGTATATTAAGTATATAGAGAGAGAATTTTGTGTGCTAAAATCAGTAATTAAAGACTTTTTACTTAGGGCACTCCTTAACTCGTACTAAGAGGAACCCTTAGTCTCTGAGCCCTTGTTTAAGGGAGTATTTAACGACGATTTCTTGTCTCTAGTTAGCTTAACGTTTGAATAGACTATTAATTACGACAAGCTTCTAATTAAGTTATTATTTAGAGAAACGTAGAATACAGTAGCGCGAGTAGGAACTATATATAAGTCAAAGGCTAAGAAGGTCTTGCCCGTTAATTTGGTTGACTCGAAAGGTGACCCCCTTAGTAGGAAGGAAGACTAATACGAGCGTGCACGAGAACGAGGAACTCCTCAAGATTATATTAGAAAGTATTAAGAACACTTATTACTACGCTTCACTAGTATACCCCAAAACTCAAGACTTACCCTAAAAAGGCTGGCTAAATTAGACGTAAGTAGCTTATTATAGCCAGAAGAGAGAGCCTTATTTAACGAAATGATAGTTAATTAGGAAGGAGCTATAACTTTTGATTAGCCTAAGTGTAGTAAATTTCACGAAGATGTTTCCCCTCCTGTTATTATTAAGACTATTAAATATACGGCTTAATAAGCTCTTAACTTTCTTTTACTACAGGCACTTATTCCAGAGGTTACTAAGATAATATAAGAGAGACTCAATAAAGGAGTCCTAGAGTACTTAGAGGGGCCTTACTATAACGCTTAGTTCTTAGTTTAAAAGAAAGAGTCAGGGAAATATAGGCTAATTAACTCGGCTACTATATTAAATACTATTACTTATAAAGATACGAACCTTCTGTTATTTATTGATAAGTTTTCTAAAGAGTTTATTAGTTATTATATTATAAGTCTCGTTAACTTGTATTCTAAGTACGATTAATAAGTACTTTATTAGTCTAGTAAGGATATAACTACTTTTTATATTCCTTACATTAGACTAGTCTAAAATACGACACTTCTATAAGGCGCTACTAATTTTATTACATAATTTATTTAAACGATTACACGTATCTTAAAGAAGCTAGTCCTAGTAATTGTAATGCTATTTTTAGACGACATTAGTATTAAAGGCCTGTATACGGACTACGACTAAGCTAAAGCCTTGCCGGGGATTAGAAAGTTTGTCTTAGAGTATATTAAAAACCTTGACATAACCCTCGAACGCTTGGAGTATACTAGAGTTACAATTAGGCCTAAGTCACAATTTTATCTTAATAGTATGGACATTATGGGGTACGCTTATAACTCCAGAGGGAGAGAACTATCTATAAGGCACCTCGTTAAAATCAAGAACTAGCGGGAACTAGTGAACCTCACTAAAGTTAAAGTATTCCTAAGACTTATTATTTACTTCTAAATTTAAATTAAGAACTTTCGCTTAATCGCTGAACCTTTATACGTACTCTCACGAAAAGGGGTCAAGTTTTACTAAGAACCTAATTTATAAGGTAAGGCTATGGCTAAACTACAAGACGCTTTATACTTATCCTTAGTCTTATATTAAATAGACTACAGAAAGGGAGTTAGTGAAATTATAGTTAGAGTTAACTCTAGCGGAACTAGCTAGGGCGGCTTCTTTGGCTAAAGGGAGCTGACTTTAAACAAAATACGCCTAGTAAGGTATAAGAGTAGGTTCTGGAGTAAGACTGAAGCTAAATATAATGCCACTAAGAGAGAGTATAAGGGTATATTTTATATTTTAAAGAAACTAAAGATTTAGCTTGTTAGAGTGCACTTCGTTATAGAAATAGATATTAATACACTTGTTATATAATTAAACGGAGTAGCTCACGATTATCTTAACGCGATGTTAATTAGATAGCTTACTTAGATACGACTCTTCGACTTTGAGGTTTGATACGTTTAAGGAACGACATATATAGTGGCAGACTAGTTGTCTTAGAGACTTAGGCACCCCGAAGATTCCTTAGAAGAAAGTAATATCGACGAAGACTGGATTCTCTCTGAGCTTAGAGCTTACGAGATTTGTCCTATTAGTATTATAAATAAAGAGGAGACTAGTAGTTCGGAATTAAATAGCGTATTAACGAACCTAGAACTTTAAAGGCGGAATAGAATTCTTTAAGATATGAAATTTATAGTCTAGAGACTTTATAAAGAAGGGGAATTTACTTCTTTTAACAGTTCTGAATCCTCTCCTAACGAAAGAGGCCTACTTATTATAATGAGTAAGTACAGAGAACGGTATTAGGAGATAGCTTAATACTTAACGACACTTAAGACTCTAAAGTTAATAGATTAAAAACAGTTCTAAGTATTTAAGCGTGAAGTACTAAATTATAGCGTGTATAGTCGCAAGATCTAGAGGTTACTATTAAAAGGGGCTCTAGTTAAGCTCGTCATTAATATAGTAAGAGAGAAAGAGGTAATACTTAAGAGTTACTATAATAACTCAGGCTATAAAGGACGGGAAAGCACGTACTACTGAATCTTCACTTAATACTTTTGAAAAGGCCTATATATAGACTATATAAATTATATTCGGATATATTAAGATTACTAACTCTAATTATTTAAACGCTAGGAGGAACCCCTCTACTTAATAGTATCAAATAGCTTAATAGAGAAATAAGCACTTAATATTATGTTTATGCCGGTAGAACGCGGAAAGAAGTACTTAGTAGTTATTAAGGACGACATAAGCGGTTAAGTTAAGGCAAGAGCCCTCACTAGTAGAGAGGCTAAAGGAGTAGCTGACTTCATTTAGTAAGACATTATTTACTAACACGGACTGTTTTAGAGGCTTGTTATTAATAATAAAACTAAGAACATAGGAGAAGTTATAAATTTACTTAATAAAATAGAAATTAACTAGATCTAAATCTTAATATATAACACTAGAGCGAATAAGATAATTAAGAGAGGACATAGCCCGATTAAGAATGCGCTTTCTAAGATAGGCGAACACTAGCTTAACAACCTTTTAATAGTATTATTTATAGACTATATTATAATACATCGCCTAATAGGGTATACTCCTTTTTATATAATTTACGGGAGAGAAGCTATCTTACCTATTAAGACAACAAACCTGACCTAAAGATTATTATTTACTAAAGAGATTAAGGACCGCTTTAAGCTCCTAGAACTCTATACTCTCTAGTTTTAAATGTGGCAAGAATATATAAACGAAGCTATACTTATAAAGACTCGCCACTATTAGGAAGGTAGAGAGGCTTTTAATCTAAAATATAATATCCGTAAGTGGCTATTCGTTAAGGGAGACTTAGTCTTACGTTAAGACTCTATTAAAGAGAGAGATATATCTACTAACTGTACTCTCGATTTTAGATAGCTTAGACCTTATGAGATCTATAAAGCTTATATAGAGAAAGGGTATTATAAACTCAAAGAGCTAGGCCCAGATAGCCCTCGACTTCGCCAGACTTTTACTAGGAATAAACTTAAGCTCTTTTATAAGAGGCACAACTTCATTTATAACGACAGCGACAATAATAGATAGCTCGATAAAGAATTAAACGATAACCTCACGCTTAATTATAAACCTAACATTGACATACACGACTTTAACGACTTCAAGTTCTTAGAGAACCCTAAGATTCTAACAATATAGCGTGTTTAAGATAATAAGATAGTAATTAAAGTCCCTGAGCTATCTTAATAATAGCGCAGTGAGTATCGAGTAATGTCTGACTCAAAATAAACATACTTTAGTGTTAAGGAATTAGTACAAGGACGTACCTCTAATATTTAAAGAGAGGGATAATATATTATTATATATTAAAATAATTACTAAGACGACTTTATATCACTAAAAACTACGATTCAGGACACCTTAACACTACAATAAACACAAAGAAGAGCCTATATAGCCCTAAGCAAGTCAGAGAGAATATTAGCCCCGCGCTATAAGAACACTAATCTCTTAAAGTAAAGCTCAACAAGAAACTAGCGCCCTTATAAACTACTTGCCACATGCGAATATATAATAAGTTTAGAACGAGACTACTATTATTAAGCCAGCGATATTCTAGGCGGCAGAAAGTAATTTCGTTTAAATAGGCTAATTATTAGGCTCAATCCGCAGGACTAGATTCTAAAACAGCAAGTTGAACCTATAACTTAGGCCAAAAATTCAAGTCTAACGTACTAGACACCCCAAAGAATATAGACGTAATATACTTAGGCACTAACTCTCAGTAATTAATAAAAAGAGAGGAAATAACGAAGTAAGTCTATTATTCCTAGGGACAAAGCTAATACTTATAGAGCTATTAACCCTAACGGGACCCCACAGTATACCATCTCATACTTAATTACTACCAGCCTAATAGTACTTGAGTTAATTAGACTCTTTTATTTATCCCTAGAAAGCTTAACTGTTTTAAAGACCCTCTATTAGCTTCAATAATAGGAGGCGACTTACTTTTATAAAGAGAAGGGGCCATTTCTATTATACTAAGAACTAAGAACTTATTATAGCCTCTTAACCCTACTCGGCGTATTACGACTATTAGTTTACCTATTCCTCCCGACTTTCTACTATAAACCTTCGAAATTAACAGATCTAGCCTTTACTCTATTTAACTAACTAATTAATAAGAGACTGGCGGAATAATACTACTTATCTTTAGTAATATAACTTACGTAAGTATAATAAGAGCGTATCTGTAAAGGGACCTAAAAACTACTCAGTGACCTATTACTAAGGGAAGATTAATATAGCGCGACACGCACGTTCTTAGCTTAAGGGGTAGAGTTTAATATAAGTAATCGCATAAGGTAGCCTTAATTCTTATTAGTTTATAAACCTAAAGAAGACAAATAATATTATTTCCTTGACTTATAAAGAGAATATAAGCACCGGCGCTACGAAGAAGTTAAATAGTTTAATACTTAATTAGATAACGTCAAGGTAAAGTCCTAGAGTTCACTTTAATTACTTCTTAAAAACACAAGTTAAGGATTAAAGACCGTAATAATACCTCAAATCACCGTAAGAAAAGTATTAACATAATCTATAAATAACTAATTAAGTACAAGAAAAAGAGATAAGAGTATAACTCACGAAGTTAAGACGCGTTAAGACCTCTATAATATTAACCTTTAGTATTAAAACTAAGAGCGCTTAAGTTAAGACAAAGCGAACTAATCTTAGTAGTACCTTTAAGGTGACTAACAATAAAGGACTCTCTTTAAAGGTCTACGAGGAGTTAATAAAGCTCAAATAGTACTATAGAGGGTTAACTTATTACGTTGAAGTAACTTGACTTTATACTGAAGTTGTTGTTTAAAAATTAAGGTGCGGAAAAGCTAAGTAGAGACTATATATAAGTTAACGTAAGTATTACGGAAGCAAGTTACTATCTAGTAAGAAGAAAGTAAGCAAGTAAGGAAAGTTCTCTACTACGTTACCTTTACGACTAAGTAATAGCGAAGTTAAAGGTATTAAACTTTAATAGTACTGAAGTTAATAGTGAAGGCTAAGGTTATTACCCTAAAGGTATTAAATAGCGAAGAATTAGCGGCGGAGAGACCTCTGAGGATACCTAGAGTTATAATAACTAAAGTTATTATTAAATAGAAAGAGATCTTGCCTTAATAGTATAAAAAAAGTAATAGTAAAGTCGATTTTAATATAAGCGTGGCAGGGAAGTTTACTTTCTTAAGAGAATTGAAGTAAGAGAAGGTGTAAGAGATATTATTTAATTAGTAAGAGAAGAAGTAAAGAAGTTAAAGTATATTAAAGTACTTTATAAAAGGAATAATATTAAGGAGAAGTTATTATATTTAGAGAATTAAAGTTAAAAAGTTAGTGGGGGAAAATTAACCTTATAAAGGTAAGCTAGCGGCGCTAAGCAAGGCGATTGTTTACTTCTAAAGGTGATAGGTCAACTATCACAGGACTTCTTCTTTATTAGGCTTCTTACTAATAACGTTAATTTATAAAGCTTTTAATTAGTAAAGTGTTTCTTTTATATTAAGTCGCTCGAGGGCGAGTATAATTCTTAAAGAGGAGGACGAATATAATAAGGAAGACTCTAATAGCTCCTTTGTCACCTAACTAGATAAGCTCTTTCTATATAAAAGAGCTTAATACTTGAAATCAACTCAAGAACTAAGAACGTTTATAGATATTTATTAAATACACTTTTTTCTCCTCCACTCCCTTAAGGTTTTATACTCTTTAGATATGCGTTATCTTTAGATTTAATCAATCCGCGATTTCTTACGCCTAGAATCTCTCCCGTACCTCACTATATACTACCTCTCTTGTTATGTGGTTTATTAGGCTTTTCCCCACCCACAATAAATATTAATAAGATAATATAAAATAATAAAACCAATTTATTTATTACGTATATATAAGCGAATATGAATTTAAAAGTAGCTCCAAGGGAACTTTAATCAAAAGAAAACTAAAATATGATTTATATTTAAAGATAGAATAAGAAAAGTATAGCTAAGTATCAAAGAAGTTAAGTCTAATTTATTTAGTAATAAGGAGCAAAGTCTGTGCTACTTGCTGATCATCCGCCCTATCTTCCACTATAATTGTATCTCCTTGTTTCTCAATAGTCGTCTCATAACAGAGCGGTGGTGCAGGAATTTCCCATTCGTCGATCTGGTCATTGATTTCTAAAGAGAGCATCCGAAAGGCCTGCAAGACCTCAGGGGTAGCTTCTGGATTGGCCGTCTGCAGGGTTATACCGCTTGGTGATGTCGAAAACTACGTCTCTTTGTTGAAATCACTGTACTTGACTTAAGGCCCCAGATTCTGAAGATATCAAACTGAACCCAGTGCCACAATTCAGTGGCTGCGAAGATTGTGCGCCGGCTTTTGCAGGTGATAATTGCGGCCATATATATAGACGTCACAAGGCCCTCGTTATCTCCTCGCTATTGGCCAACTGTCTTTGGTTCTTCAATTTCTCTGCTTCCTCTCTCATGCTCGCTTGTACCCATTCCTTCGACTTTGCTGCATGTTCTTGAAGTAATTTTGGATTCTTCAACCTTTCCTTAACTGTATGCGGCTCTGGGATATGTCTTCCCTTCTCGACACCCGGCCGGACCAACATACGCTTCTCCCACTCTCTTAAGTTCGGGAACTCATCTAAAGCCGACCAAAGCCGTCAGCATCCTCTGCCAAGTAAACTTCAATTCAGAAAAGCATGATTAGAAACAGTACCAATATCAATTCCGGACCAGCCCGCATACGCAACCCATCCCCAATGAGCGATATCTGCAATGGTACACTTGTTTCCGACAAGATATCCCGAGGTTGAGGCAGCTAGCTGCTTGTCGAGTACTCCGTAAAGACGTCGCGTTTCATTGATATACCTGTAAAATGGCCCCAAATTAGAAACAAGCCATCAGTAACCAGACAATACTTTATATAATTAATTGTTATAGCTCACCGGTCAATAGCATATTGGATTTGCTCTGGTGCCAATCTACCAAAGTGGTTTGCTTGTCCCTGCATCGGTCCGACACCGGCATTCATGAAGAAAAGCTTCTCCCACTCGAGTCAGCTTCTAGTGCTTCTCGCCAGACTCGAAACCTGGAATCTGGAGGGCGTGAATACGTACCCAACTATTGACCTCATAGTGCTCCCAAGTCCCAGCGGGATATGAGACTTTGTGATGGCTATCATACCTCTCGACCAGGTATTGCATGATACTACCACTCTCAAACAAGCGGAGAGTCTTACCATCGTTAAGGGTATCGGTCATGGCAGGGATTCGGCCATTCGGGTTGATATCGAGGAACCATTGCTCCTTTTGGGTGTTGCAAGAAATATCGATATTATGGACTTTGTATGGGAGCCTAATTTAAGTAATAAGCAAATGGGCATGATAAGGTAAGTGGGAGGAGCGTGGGAAAGTAAGACACCGAGAACGAACCCAAGTTCTTCAAGCAAGATAGAAACTTTGATTCCATTGGGGGTCTGAGCAGTGTATAGGTTGATATTCGGAATTGACATTGTGAAAGAATGAGCTTGATGGACAAGCTCGAGGGTTCAGTCCACGCTTTCAAAGTCGGCAGGCAAAAGGCATTCGGAATGCAGAAGTGTTCGTTAACACCCAGGTTGATGATTTAGCGTGAAGAAATTCCAATGTCACTTTGCTTTCACTCCAGTCACGATACCCGGAAGACATTAGCCAAAAGAGTGGCAAGGGCCTCCTTTTGTGCGGGGTGAGTAGCGACATTGTGATGGAAGCTAATCCGAGGAGACGATACATAAAAATGCAATCAGGAAAGGAATTTCCCGACGTGTGTCAAACTAAAAGTAACGTCGTGTTATGATTGGCAAACTTTGCGTTAAACTTTACCCCTGGTTTGTGTGGAAAACGTCAAGCGGATTGACACAGCACACGGCCGCTCGAAAATTCCTTATGTCCGCGTCGAGAACCAACTACCTAGTATGAGCTCCCAGAATGTTCACGACATAAAGTTACACCGAATTGCAGTTTGGCTTGCCTAGTTTTCATCTACAATCTGACTGAAATATTTTCGGATAGCCAAACGCTAAAAATCCACCAATCAGTATCGTCATCGTGATGTCTCTGGGACCCGACAAAATTCAAGTCCCTAAGCTCCTGCGTAAGCTTCTCTTGAGATACCTGACCCTCGCTGGTAGAATAGTGTTAATTGTACAGAATATCCAGTTGTGACGGGTACATGGGCACCACCCTTCGTCGCCTACCTTATACTCCTCCATTACCGTATTGCATACATACGGATCACCAATCCTGGCAACAGCTTCGGCGATCACCTAAAATCGACGCGGCGCGCTGGCAAAGACCCGGCCGACTTGCAGAATCCAGACCCGTTATATGTGGCGATCAGAAGTCAGCAGAATTTCATGGAGAGTGTTCCGTTTGTGGTAAGACCTTCTCCCCAGGAATCGGAAGTTTGATTATTTTTGGTGACTCTGGAGCTGAGGCTTATGTTTTGGGGCACAGCTTTTCCTTGCTGGCGTCGCAGAGGTAAACGGGGGCAACAAGAAAGCATTGAATATTTGTCTTGCTGTATTATTTGTCTTGCGTGTCCTCCATGTGTAAGTTTTCCGTGCTTCTCTGTTATCTATGTTCGTCCTCCCAAGATTCGTATACTAATCTTTTGGGGCTTTCAGAGAGGCAGGATTAAAGATCAAGGGAACCCGCGGCCTAGGTCGCCCACTTGCGTATTACACCACCCAGAGCATGACCTTGGGTTTAGCCACATATAGCGGTTGGCTTGCGAAGGGGTATTGGGGTTTTTGAGTTTTGCCACAGAAAATAAAGTGAAATGGAAAATAGGTGGCCCCGAAATGTCTCAAAATTGCAAACGGTGGTGCTAACAGTGGGAGACCTTCTACAAAGCAGAGAGGAGTTCCATTGGCCCCAACCAGGGACATGGAGGAGTAGAATGATGAGTTAGAATAAGAAATTGGAACAGAATATCAATTGTGTAGGGTTATATCTATTATTGACAAATGGATCTTTGAGAACAAAGTATCAACGGCGTACTAGTACTTTTTCTCTTTTATGCTTCGCATACAGCTTGAAAGCTTGCCGCTCTTGCTCAAGTGCTGGTCAATTGTTCCATACGCGGTTTACATCGGAATTCATTTATGCAATTATGTCTGATCATGTCCCAAAAATTACCAAGGATACGGTTGCATCCAGCCCACCAAGCACGCCAAAAACAGACCTCCCTGGGGCCTTTCAATTCTTAAGGGAGCACCCTCATACCGTGATTTCCCACGTTTCACGGGAGTCGAGTAGGAGAAGTTTCTATAAGAGAGGATCCGTACTTTAGTTACTAGAATGGCTGTTATCAATAACCTCATTCTTGAGTTTGAAGGCGGGAATGAATTTCATAGAGAATACTTTAATTTGGGTGAGATTTACTATGGTAGGGTAAGTTCC
The DNA here is from genome assembly GCA_021432625.1 of Leptodontidium sp. 2 PMI_412. NCBI lineage: Eukaryota > Fungi > Ascomycota > Leotiomycetes > Helotiales > Leptodontidiaceae > Leptodontidium > Leptodontidium sp. 2 PMI_412. Next base: position 48,081 of record MU270584.1, on the reverse strand, counting down.
TCTGGTGTTTCAGTAAAAATGGATGGATTTCAATGCCGGCTGCCTTCGTATGGCAGTGTTGCACGTGGTTTGGCCTAATCACGCTTTCACGAACCATTGGAAACTAGTGGAAGGAACGAACGGGGTAAACCACGTTTTTTTAACCCCGCCTTTTCTCCTCGTCCTTAATGGATTCCTTTTCCGCCATTTTCTCCGCGCTCGGATAAGATTTTACGTAGGCGCACGATCGATACTATTCTCTTTTAGTGGATGTAGATTTCGGCAGTCGTTTTCCTTTGCCAGATTTCTATTGTTATCAATTTCGGGCATATTAGAGGGCGGTTAACTCCAAGTTTGAAAATCCTCCAGCCATTCAATTTCACTTTTCGAGACTAGAAATTCTACATTAGATCCCCACAATATGGGTTTCTCGGGTTCAAACTCAAAGGAAAATGCTGGGGCAAAGAGAGCAATTGGTGGTGACCTTGCAAAGGTCCTTCCATACCAACCTCGCTCGTGGATCTTTACTCCTCATCTTCTGAAGCTCAACCTCGTCATCCTAGTTCCGTTGCTGTCTCAGTCATCTTGCGGTTATGATGGTTAGTTCCTGCTTCCGAGACTATCTAAGAGTTTACTAAAGCTAAATGACACATTAAGGTACCATGATGAATGGCCTTCAAACTCTGCCACAATGGCACGATTACTTTAACAATCCTTCCGCTGCTCTTCTGGGTCTCCTCAATGCCTGTGTTCCTATTGCCTGCATTCTATCGTTCGCTCCTGTGGCCTGGCTCTCTGATAAATACGGTCGCAAATTTAGCATCACTGCAGGATTACTTTCCATCTTTGTTGGATCGGCGCTACAGGCCGGTGCAGTTAATGTTGGGATGTTCATCGGGGCACGATTCATTCTCGGAATCTCTGCCGCTTTGATTTCGCAGCCATCTCCATTGTTAGTCACGGAGCTGGCCTACCCCCCACACAGGGCAAAAGTAACAACGTTGTATAACACATTCTACTACCTTGGATCCGTTATCGCCGCATGGGCCACATATGCGACATTCACGAGAGATAGTACCTGGGCCTGGCGAATTCCGTCCCTCCTGCAAATCGCTATCCCGTCTTTCCAGCTGTGCTTCTTGTGGTGGGTGCCAGAATCTCCACGGTAATTAAGCTTCCAATTCCTGTTTCAAGATTACCAGACCCTAAATGATCACAAACAGATGGCTAGTCGCGAATGGCAGAGTAGAGGATGCCCGGGCGGTGCTCACTAAATACCATGGTAACGGCGATGAGAATTCTGAACTTGTGGCATTCGAAATGTTGGAGATCCAGGAGACACTTCGCCTCGAGAAAGAGGCGGCTCATCAAAACGTTTGGCGGGATATGATCGCTACAAAGGCAAATCGGAAACGGACATACATCTCTATCTGGATTGGAGTTACCGGCCAGTGGCTTGGCGTGGGGGTTGTCTTCTACTATCTCTATCTTGTCCTCAACAGCGCCGGAATCACATCAGTCAAAGACCAAACCCTCATCAACGGTGGCCTCACACTATGGAATTGGCTGTGGTCTATTGCTGGCGCGCTCATGGTTGACCGCATCGGCAGGAGAACCCTGTACCTCACATCGCTTAGTGGCATGCTGGTCTCCTATATCATATGGACTGTCCTGACCTCGCGCTTTGCAGCTACCTCAAGTACACCACTTGGATATGTTGTCGTGGCTATGATCTTTATCTTTTACGTATTTTACGATGTTGGCGCCTTGGTACTTTTTCAGGCTTACACTGTTGAGATCTGGCCGTATCGTTATCGTAGCAATGGCCTCGCCCTTGTTTACATTACTGCTTACGCGTCATTGATTGTAAACCTTTTCGTCAATCCTATTGCTCTTGAGAGGATTGGTTGGAAGTATTATATCATTTACTGCTGCTTGATTGGCATTGCACTTGTTGGTGTCTATTACATGTTCCCTGAAACTCGCGGATACTCGTTGGAGGAGATCGCTAGGGTATTTGAAGGCGAGGGTGCGCATGTTCCGAATGGGTCTATGGTTCTGGATGAAGTACATCATATTGTCGCGAGTGATGAGAAAGCCGGGAAAGTTGATATTACTGTTGTCAATGTTGAAGACATCTCTTCTTAGGGGCGCATGACTTATCAAAGCGCTCCTACATTTACTGTTCCCATATGGAAGAATATCCCTTGTATGTATGTTAAATGGCAGCGAATGCAATCCATATGACTACCTATGTGAACTCAATAATAAAGGATGCTCTGCGGCAAATGAAGACGACCTCTGTGACGACAACCTAGAGCCTGAAGCCTGGCTTGCATCTCATAGTCACTCTAATTGTGATGTATCTTAGCATTAAAACTATCTTCAAACACCAAGAAACAAGAGTATTTACAAGGCCACTATGGAGGAACACTAGCCTGAAGATTTTGGGAGACTTGGATGTTGAGTGAGGCGTCGGCTCTCTGGTGAAACGTGCTGCAAAATTCTATGTATTGTGGATGATAGTACCGCGGTCTCAGGTTCCTATGTACTGCTGAGTATGAAGCCTATTTTGTGGAAGGAGAAGGGCCATTTCTAGTGGTTGTCGCAGTGTTGTTTTTGGTGCTTGATTGGTGGAAGTGATAGTTGTCCCTTCAGATCGATCAGAACCGGCGCTCGCTGGGCTAGGTATGCCAAAAAAAAAAAAAAAAAAAAAAAAAAAAAAGGGAAATGCCTAGCCCAAGAGGCTAGTTTATAACCCTTCTGAGGGACTGCTATTACAGTAAAAAGTAGATTCTGTTGAAATGGATCTAGCACCTGATCATGTAAGCTATGTGTGATGAGGCAGATCTGTCCATAGTGGATCAATAGATTAAATCTTCAACAATGGTTGCCGGTGCATCATTTCTGATGTCGCGCGGAAGGTATTCATATGCGAGTCGCTGCCCATCAGGGTATGCCTATGTCAGGTGCTCGCTAGGCTTGGATCGTGTATTCGTCTCAATTTCGTCCTTCCTCCGTCCTGTGTCTTCATGTGCAGATCTGCGATGTCAATGCATTTCGATCACATCACTTGGAAGCGTACGTAGTACGTGAAGCTCCGCACACTGTTGCTACGAGTTCCACACGTTATTCACCAGCAAGGTCAAGCGCCAGCCAGGGAAGTCCAGCCAAGGCTACTAGAGTATGTGGTTCAGTCGACCATCAATGAAGTAACCATGTGTACGAAGGCCACAGCAAAAAGCTACCAGAATCACTGGGGTAGTTAGTGCCAAGTTTTCTGGCAGAGCAGCAGGTTGCAGCCCAAGCCTTGTCATTTCTCCCCACCGTGCATATCGTGGTTTTTGTGTCCTCGTAGCGGGCAATCCGCTTGTAGGGATATCAAGTAGCTTCCTGATAGACTCGAGATAGACAGCGAGGATGCTTTCTGATAGAGGGTTAGCACCTATGCCAAACAGGGCGTGATGGGAATCGGAGTTCTTGGACTTACTAATAATATCCAGAGGCATTGGCGGCAAAATAGGCTGGTCGGATACCGTCAATGGCCCATATCGCTCATTACTATCTCCTTAACCATCCTCCTAGCCAAGCCCTCAAAAGCTTCCTCTCTGCCACATAAGTCAGACATAAGTACTCATTAAGTCCCTACCCCACCATTCCGGACACCTCGCTTAACACACCGCTTTTTTACTTACCTACATTCAATAATTAATAATTATTTTATTCTCTTATCGATTTTCTTGATTTTTGGCATATTAATTAGGACGATTATTATACCAAAATATACTGAAGACGACTTGGTTTTGGCCCTTCACGCGATTAAAAATGGCAAGTCTATACGACAAGCTTCAAAAGAGTGGGGTGTACTATCCTCTACTTTATACGACCGATCTCGTAACACAAACACTCAGTAACAAGTTACTAGTCATTTGCAAAGGTTACTTACAGTGCTAGAAGATCGTCTTACTAACTGGATTTTGGTTCAAGAGACATTAGGGTTCAGTATTACTTATACGTAAGTACGGCTTTTTGGGAACTGACTTTGTGCACTTTAAGGGGACCCCTCACTACTCGGAAAACGATGGTTACAGCGGTTTTTCAAGCAGAATCCTATTCTTAGTACTAAGAAGCAGTATACTATTAATTTTATACGTGTTAACAATGTAATTACCGATGTTATTAAGCCTTAGTTCTACAAATTAGAGATTCTAGCTATTAAGGCTATTCTACCTGAAAATCAATGGAATATAGATGAAGCAGGAATTATAGAAGGTTTTGGAGTTAATAGCTTAGTTATTAGGCATATAAAACGGCGTTTTGTTTAGCGGAAACAACCTAGTTCTCGAAATTGGACCTCATTTATTAAGTGTATCTTTGTAATAGGCAGGAAAACGACTCCACTTGTGATATATAAGGGGAAATCGCTTTAATAACAATAGTTTCTAGTAGATCTCAACGAATTTAAGTCCTGGCAATTTATAGTAACAGAGAATAGGTAGATAGACGATGCTACCGCATTAGAATAGCTAGACAAAGTCTTTATTCCTTAAACGTAACCACGTGACAGAAAACCCCGATTATTAGTCTTAGACGGCCATAGAAGTCATGAGACTACGGAATTTATGTAGAAGTGCTTAAAATATAATATATTTCTATTGTTTTTACTTATACACACGTCACACGTCTTATAACCTTTGGATTTATCGATTTTTTCTTCTCTCAAGGCATTTTACTGGAAACACCTTAATTTATTAGTATCAATGACTGATTCTACCCCAATTAGCAAGCGTAACTTCTTGATATGCTATTATAAGGCACGGCAAGAGAGCTTAACGGGTATAAATATTAAAGCTGGCTAGAGAGCTACCGGTCTCTGGCCAGTGAGTATAGCAAAACCACTAATGAGCCGATTACTATTAGAGAATAGTAATCGGGAGCTAGAAATTAATGCCCTAGAGGACCTTTAGACTATTAAGGAAGTGGAGGAATCATTAATTATATAGTCTACGCTAAAGGCTAACAAAGAATTCAGGTTACAACTTAATACTTTGTCTAAATTATTACATGACAACCCTCTAATACGTCGACTACTCTTTAAAAAAGCTATTAAGGCTTTTGATTAAAAGGACTTCGCTCTTAGCCAAGTAGAGATAAAGATATAGTAATTGGAGGCTAAATTAGATTAATTACGGCCACGGAAAAAGCGGAAGGTATAGACTAGCCTAAATTCTAAGTTTGTAAATATTTAGGCTATCCAAAGAGCTCAAATTATAGCTAGAGATCAAGAAATTGTACCTATTAATTCAGATTTAGCAGGAGATTCTAATGCTACAGAAGATTGCATAGAAATTGAAGCGTTGTAGAGTTATTAAGTGTTGTTGTAGGTAGTAGTAAAATTGCGGGGTGTCCGGAATGGTGGGGTGGGGACTTACACAGTTATAGACTTTATTATCAGGTTGTGATACAGCCGTTAGGTGAGGGCTGAGAAATAGATAATGTACAGCCTCCATAGTAGCTAGGAGATGGAGGAGACCACAGAAAAAACGGATTAGGAAAAGGGTTATTACTCAAAGTAAGAAGAGCAAGTGTTTTAATCCATAGTATAGACAAGAAGGTCATAATAAGAGACGTTGTCCTACAGTACAAAAGGAGCTTGTTAATCATGTTATATCCTCTGATTCATCGGACACTGATAAGTTAGAGCCGTTGAATGAGTATAAGCAAGATTTTATTAATGAAGCAAGAGAGGCAAATAAAAAAGGAGTTTTAAGTAAGACACAAATGTTAGTAGAAGCAAGGGCACAAATTGCACGAGATGTTATTGCTTCAGAATTAAGAGAAGCTGCTGAAGAAGAAACTTCTAATAGATTCTGGTGTTTACAAGGACAATTAGAAGCCCACAAAGTAAGAGCAAAGCAAAAGATCAGATAGGTGGTCAAATGGGTGGTCAGTCAAGTGGTGACATCGAGGTGTCGGAGACAGTGGGAAAGAGGCGACAGCGTGGTATTAGTGTTAGCAATACTACAGCACGTGAGAAGCGTGTAAGGAAAAGGCCTAGTCGTTATCAATAGCCGTAATAGAGACTCGTAGTACATTGGTAATTATGAAACTTGGTCGTAGTAGATTGGTAATTTTGAAACTTATCTGTAGTATCCTGGTAATTGGCTGTTAATATTATCAACAATTCCATCCGCCATCTACACTATAGGTAGCCCCTGTGATATAGGTTGCCTCGTCACTGAGCAGAAAAGCTATTAAGCTCGCGCACTCTCCCGATACGCCCTGCCTTCCGAGTGGCACTGATACAGCTTCGCCCTTGGTCTTCAAATCGGTAGCTGCGGCTGCCATGGTCATTGGGGTCACTATGCTTCCGCTAATTCAAGAATTCGCCATTAGCAAAATGCGCTTTCAGTTGAGCTTTTAGTAGATCACTTACGGAGCAATCGAGTTTACTCTAACTCCTTTGCCTCCAATCTCCTTTGCCGCACTCCTCGTGAGTCCCACAACACCATGTTTGCTAGCAGCATATGCCCCGTTATTCGGCCTCCCTGTCACACCTGCAATGCTGGCCGCATTGACAATACTGCCACCGTTTGAAATAACCTTCATCTGGGCTCGCATGCAATGCATAACGCCCGTCAAATTGACTCCAATAACAAAATCCCACTCGTCCTCGTCCATTTCGGCAATACCACCTAAGCCTAAGCCAATGCTTTTAGGTATCACCCCAGCTAGGTTGACCCCTCCATCAAGCTTTCCGAATTTCGAAATCGTGGCAGAGATCCAGGCGTCGACTTCTGAAGATTTACGTACGTCTAGAGGGAAGGTCAACACTTCCACGTTGTGCTCGGATATTATATCTGTTGAGGCAGCTTTGAGGGCACCGTCGTTGAGATCGGCAAGAGATAATGAAGCGCCACGACTTGCAAGAAGATGGGCTGTTGCAAGACCAATTCCTGAAGCACCACCTGTGATAGCAATGACTTTGCCTTGTAGAGAGGCTGTAGGAGAGTATGGCATTGCGAATAGGAATTGTGCTGAAATAATAAATCAGATTCGAGGTAGCAATCCTCACCCAAATCGTCTGCCATTGTTTTAATAATCACCTTCAGATTGGTTTATAGCTTGGCGAGCAGAAGCTGTGTGACGTTGCTAGGGTTCTCCAAATCGGAAAAGGATTTCCTACTGGGGGAACATTGTGTAGAATTAGGATACGCGCCGACTTGAGATTTGTAATGATCGAGAACAGCTCCCCAACGATAAATGGCACGGATCAGCACGAGGCTTGGCGGAGGGTAACTACTATTACTGTAACGCTGACTGACCCCGCATCTTCGGGTTCTTGTCCTCGCGCACCAGCTTGGTTATTCCTCTCGTCCCTCCTCTCAGGGCATTTGTGGGCTTGAAAACGCAAACATTTTGTCACCCGCCTGGAAAAAGATAAGCGCATCTACCCCGCATATTCGTATCGGGTGGCACCTTTGTCGTAGAAATGGACACGCATGAATCTCAAGTATTATAGCTGTCGCTATGTAAACAAACCTCAAACATTGTGTGCTAGTTTATATCTTACTTCTCCCTGTTTTTTGAGGCCTCTATCTCTAATTATCAAGTGGATTATTGGCGCTGTAAATAAGTTAAGCCCCTTGTAGTCTCTTCCGCACATCTATCTCAAGAATATGTTCTTTGAGAACCTAATATACGTTCATCTCATCGAAGGATATAAAGCACATTCACTTTATCATCAGGCTCTAAATTTAATTATTTACTGGTGAAATTCACCGCTTCGTGCTTACGTGATTCTTGCCATCTCGTGCAGGAGTGTGAATTAAACACACCTCTCACTCAGCCAAGATCGCCGCCTTCCACAAGATTGACACCAACAACCTGGAATACAAGAACACGGTCCACCTCTGGATCAATAAACCCTAAACCCATTCTATCGACTTTGAGCCGAGAAGAAGCGGTATCCTTTCCCTGACGACGACGACCAGATAGTTCCGCGGTCCTACCTTCCCAACTCCCAATCGGCCACCCCCACCGAGTTCGAGCGACGCCGCTAGCGAGGATGGATACAAATCAACTGGATCAGAGTACGAGGAACCGCCTCCATACGAAAGTGATTACGAAGACGACGTCGACGCTGACTTCGAAGATGTCGAGCCCCACGAGATCAGAAATACAAAGGATGAACTGGACAACACGCGCGAGGATGACGAAACCTTAGGCTCGTGAATACCAGCGAAGGTTCTAGGTGAGTAATCAAGTCGAGTTTCTGTCTCTCGGATACTAACCTACTTATTAAACTTCTTATTGTTTCTGATCAGTTGAGACTCGAGATGTGACGCCAAACCGAGTCTTCCACCCCTCTCGCCTAGTGCTTTTCTTATGCTTCCCAATACCAGCGAATACGAAATCGGCGACGTCGGCTTTGCTCCTTATTCTGCACTCTATCTTCTAATTCTCTTTTGTCTACACAAAAACTCAATCGTTGGTAACGCTGAGCTCATTTTTCGCCTTTCTTTGCATCCAAATACTCACACGACTGGATGACGGCGAGTTGACTGGCTAATTCGACCACGGGGGGTTCGACGGATTGCCACTTTCTAATGAGAATTGCTATAGTAAGAGATGAGTTGTTTAACTTTTTTTCTCCCTTCTAAAAGCGAACGAGTGTATTTAAAGAGTCAGATCTGCGGCGGCAGATGCTCTGAGAGTTGCTGGTAGCGAGCGAGAGTTAGGACGTTCTTGCGAAGACGTTTTCCGAGAATGAATAACGTCCATAATTCTTTGAGCCTCTTACAAACATTACGGTCTCGCAAGCAGTTTATCAGATAGCAAATCAACAGTTATTGAACTTTTTTATTTGCCGTGTATCATGCATAAATATGTTGTCGTACTCGCCGAAGGAGTTGGAAACAGATGCTCCTGACTCCCTCTAACAACACATATTACAACAGCGACAGGCAGTGCCACCGGGAAGGGAAGAACTAGGTGCTGCTGCTTCAGAAAATAGACGCCGCCCAAATCCTCCGTTGCCTCCTGTCCTCGAATTTCTCCCATGGGGGTATCGCAAGAGATGCATAGCATTATTTAATGTACATGAGAAAGAAGAAACCGGAGTGCGATGTTGTTTAGTAGGGTGTGATGTTGCTCCTGTTCGTGATGCGTGCATATACTAATACTGCATTTCTTTAAGATTGAAAAAACCTTTGTCGCCACGGTTGAGAAGGAATCAAAGCGGAAGACAAAATCCAAAGCCAGTAGCAATGAGATTACTCTGATAGACTCCAGCGACGAGGATGACAGTTACGAAATGAAGGTTGGCGGCTCAAGCCTTAACCTACATAAGTCATCTAACCTCTGACAAGTCATGAGATATTTTACTGGCCAATAAGAGGTGCTAACCCCCTCGCCCACTCGAGCGAGCCAAGATAGGGGTGGTAAATTTTCACTATTAGCAAGGAAAACAAAGCTATAATACATCTCCAATGTTTGATTATCATACCTAAACTTATTAAATGCAGTACTTACGACCGAAGAGATTAGACAGAAGAATATCAGGCCCCTTTTCTGCGATTTTGTGACACTGTGAGGGAAAGAAACCTAATAATCATAGAACAAAAGAGGTAGCGTAAGTAATATACGAACAAAACCCCCAGAATTCGAGAAATTACAAATTGATCAATACTGATGATATCTTCGTTTTAAGAAGTTCAAATTTTTAACGAGAGGACAAAAATATGTTTTATCAAACAGAATACAATAATGGACGGGGACTCTCGCAGAAACTACAAGTTGTTGCCTCCTTACATAGCGGGATGGTTTGCGCGGCCAGGTGACAAAGAAGTATTCCAGAGTCCCTCAGTGGATGTTTCCATCTTAGTTAAGGGAAAAAACTTCAAAGCGATCGCAGCCATCGATCACAAGACAAACGTAGTCTACAAGCCGAGTTTAAAGGGACACAAGAAATGAGGGGCCACTGTGCTTTTTTTAAGTGACTTCAGCAATGCCGTGCCATTACTTATTGTTTGAAATCGAAGATCGGCCAAGCGCAAGAGCAAGAGTAAAGAGTTCCGATAAAGATATATGTCAAATTATTAACGAAAGTATAGAGGTATCATCCAGCTCGCACTTCTCCAGTTAAACAAACGGCAGGTATTGTACTCCTCCTCCCCTGGTATTGACAATCCAACACCTCATTCCAAACTCTCGAAATTCAAACAAGCAATCATCAAAGGAAATCCACCCAAGGGAATAAAACCATCGCTCACACTCGCGCTTCTTGCAGAACCAGAGAAACATCCCAAGAAAAGCACTTGCAGCAATTTCTCGCTTAGCTAAGCGAGAGTGCATCGCTGGCTGCCCGAGTGAGCAGAGTGTCTAAATCGGATACTCCTGGCTGGTAACAGCCTTCTTCTCACTCACCACGCCTCCACTCCCTTTCTCACTACCCGTCTCCTCAGCCGCATCGACAATATCACCATCAGCATCATACAACGCCTCATCACCATGGATCGTCTCAGGGATAAGCGTATTCGCATCCGGCCAGAAATGGCTCAAGAGACTGTAACTCGTGAACGCACTCGTAAAGCCCCAGATGTAGAACATGTAGTAGATATATTTGGCGCCACCAGCATCGACTTTAGGGTTGACAGACGATGCCATACCGGGGATGTTCGGCACAACTGAGATGAGGAAGGCGACAACGGCGCGCCAGTTAGTGCCGTATTTGTTGTATCTGTACCGGCCTTGGGATTTGTAGAGCGCAGGGACGTCGATGTGGGTTTTCTTCGTGATCCAGAAGTCGGCTGCGCAGATGGCTGCGATGGGGGCGAGGAAAATGCCTAGACCGGCCATGAATGAGAGGAGGGAGGCGGCGCTGTGGATGATCTTCCAAGGCACCATGATCCAGCCCGCGGTGATGGTGGTGATGATCACGCCACGGCGGATGTTGATGTATTTTGGGAAGAGGGAGGTCATGTCGTTGGCGCAGGAGATAACATTGGCTGAGAGGTTCGTTCCGATTTGAGCTATGACCCAGGCGAATCCTACGAAGAATGCTCCAGCTCGACCTGAAGGGCCATCCCATTGAGCGGCGAGCGTTAGGGGGTCCCAGATGTATTCACCGTAGACGACCATAGCGCAACTGGTGGAGATGATACCGAAGAGACCGAGGACGAGTTGAATGAGTGGGAGGAATAGGACTTGCCAGTAGACTCCTTTTTCTTTCTTCAGGTAGCGAGTGAAATCTGGGATGTTGGTTGCCATAGTTGCCCAGCCACCTGTGATGGATGAGAGGGATGAGAGGATGAGCCAAGAACGCTTTGCGCCGTAGACGCCATACTCTTGCTTCCAGATGTCTCCTGATCCGCCTGCTTTCTTGGTCATAGTGATGACTGTTGCGACGCAGGTGATTGTTACAACAACTGTTGAGAGTTAGATATGGCCTTGATGCTGTGGGATATGCTTACCAAACTTGAAGATGAAGAACCATTGTAATTTGTGTGGAGGAGTGAGGAGGATCGGGAACTGAACAGACCAAAAGATGACATGGCTGACCATCTGCTGGGTTGTGATGCCGACCGTTTCCGGGATGTGATTGGGAATGTCGAGATATGAAGGCCAGATGGCACGGATACATTGAGTCATTGCAGTAGATCCAGTATATGTTTGGATAGCATGCCAGAAGAGAGCAGTAGCCATACGGACAATAATGGCGAAGCGTGCAAAGTACCAACCGAATGATGATTTCATGGCGACGGGGAAGGGCACGTGAAGACGAGCTCCAAGGACACCATTCAAGACCAGAGGGACGGTGCAGCAAAGACTTCCGAAGATGATACAAACAATAGCTTCACGCCAAGTCAATCCCACAGCGAGAATGGAAGATGGAGCCATCCAAGATTGAGCGTTCAACGCATCTGAAAACCAGAAGCCGGCCATAGTTACCGCTGTCCATGTTCTACGGTCAAGAGGTGTGACATCCATGTCTATGTTTGTCCTGGATTTTGTCAGTACCGTGACTTGAAATGTGCCTGTAGATGACTTACCATGTCCCCTCGTCTCCGAAAGAGCCCTTTTGCTGGGGAAGAATCCATCCTGAAGGCTTTCTCTTCTCCTTCGCACCCTCCTTGATCTTGGTAATCCGTTGACGGAAAGCCATTTTGATGACTGCTGGTTCGATGACTGATATTCAGTCCGGTACTCTGAAATTTTCGTCGGTACTCTGAGATCTTCAGGTCCGGTCAGGATACCAGAAGATGCTGTCGCTGATGTCGCTGCTGATGTCGAAGTTCAAAAATCGGGGAAATCTCGCGATGTTATATGCATTTCCGAGCATCTCTACCACCATCATGATTCTTTCGAGAAACCCTAGATTGAGATGTGTATCTTGCGATAGAAGCTCTCGTGGTGTATCGATATCGATACCAAGACCCGTGTTCGATAACACGATATGACGGTCTGGGGTAAATCAGCAGCGATAAGGGGTGCCAAGGGAGGTGTGGCCGTCGCTCGCCGGAGGGCAGAAGGGGCGCGCCTTGACTGTGTTGGGCTGGGACTTTCCCCGAAGAAGACTGTAGTGTGAAACATTTCCTACCAAAAGATATGTGGAGGATACGAGGAGGTGATTGGTGTGAGGGCCCTGGGTCGACGTGCTCGCTAGGCGTCCAGTGAGAGTGGGATGTGGCTTCATATATCTCTCTCAGGTTCCTTGACTTTGCTCTTTCTTCCATTCTCAGTCAATCAATTCAGCCATCTCATTCATAACTGTCAACCTGGCTTAATGTCGGCCTTCACTTCTTTCTCTGGCAAGACTCGTGCCGTAGCCGATGATACCGCTTTACGACAAGCCACTTTTTCTGAAATCCCAATTATATCTCTCACATCACCTCTACCCGAACTGATCGAACAATTGAGAAATGCTTGCACAAAAGTAGGATTTTTCTACATCAAAGACCATGGAGTTCCTCAAAAAGTCATCGATGATACTTTCAAGTGTGCAGAGAATTTCTTCTCGCTGGAGAGAGAAGTGAAGGATGAGGTACATTACAAAAAGAGCAGTATCTTAAGAGGATTCGAACCTCCAGCAGAAGTTAGGACAGATGAGACGAAGAAAGCAGATATGAATGAGGCATTCAATTGGGGGTATTCCCCAGAACTCGATCCAACAGTCTTGCTTTCAGACCAATCAATTCCAAGTAGGGAGCTTGCCAAGACCGAACTCTCACCATGGAAGAAACACTAAAACGTCCAGAAATCCAAGCACCAAATCCAATGACCGGCCCCAATGCCTGGCCTACGGTCCCCGGATTCAAGCCTACGCTGACGGCCTACTACGGTGAGATATTGACGTTGGCCCGACGGCTCATTCGCCTATTTGCACAAGTTCTCAATCTCACACCAACATACTTCGACCACAAGTTCACACACCCAGGAGCCATGTGTCGAATACTGCACTGCCCACCTCAACCAACTACATCATCCGCTTTCGGCATCGGCGCACACACTGATATTGAATGCTTCACGATCTTGTGCCAGGGTACACAACCTGCTCTCCAGATCCTCAACACAGACGGCGAGTGGATCTCAGCGCCTCCAATCCCTGGAACGTTCGTGGTCAATATCGGGGATATGTTGAGTTATTGGAGTAACGATTTGTTTGTCAGTACGGTGCATAGAGTGCTGAATGTTACTGGGGAGGAGAGGTATTCGATTCCGTTCTTTATGGGACCAAGTTATGAGACGGTGGTTGAGCCTTTGGAGGGGTGTGTGAAGGAGGGGAGGAGGAATTACGAGAGTGTTCTTGCTGGGGATTATGTTTGGAGAAGGTTGTCTAAGAGTAGATTTAGTGATGAAGAGTATCAGAAGATGTTTAGTAAGGAAGTTATTGCCTGAGATTGAGGGGTTGGGGGTGGAGAGGGAGGTCCCTGGTGGCCAAGGGCTGGAAACGGGTAACCTTAGCGAGAAGCTTTGCAACACTTTTTTCCAAGTTTCGAGCTTAAACTTTTCCATTCTTTCAAAATCTTCGAATATCGATATCATAACTAACAACTAACTCATGCCACCAACACTTCTCTTCACCTCAATTTCAAAAGCCAATCATTAGCTACCTAGCTACCTTCTGAGCGCTACAGATAGCTAGCCGACATGATACATCTGCCCCGCAGCGCCACTCAACGCCCACCACTCGCTCCCTTATCGCCGGTGGCCATCACGCCCTCGTTTGCCTTCGGCGTGCCTACGGCGCGCAGCCATCGGGGCGACGATAGTCTCACTGGGAATCCAGCGACGGCCAGAAAGTCATAATGTTGACCGGCGGCCGATATTCTCGAATGAGATGTCCTTGTTTCTATTCAACAATCCTGGAGGTGGCTTGAGATAGAAGTCCGTTTGTCTTCGTAAGCCGACAGATCGCTTCTCTTCTGGGGTGTTTGTGTCTTCTATCCATACTTGGTGGAGAGTCTTTTGGAGGGTTGACAATCCAACAACTCGCGTGAAGCTCGAGATTGAGGATTGCCCACTTTCCATGGATCTTTTAGCTTCGGATCTCCCTTCTTCTATATAGACACGACGTCGAGCCAGATTTGAGCCTTCTCCAGAGATCAATTGTTCACAGAACCTCCATTCCTCCATCTGTTCTTCCCCGATCAGACGCTTTCAATATGGCTCCCTCTACCAAGATGTCTCTCCCTAATGCTCGACCATACACATTTACATTCCCTCCAGCAACAACGGCACTCATCATCATCGACATGCAACGGGATTTCGTAGATCCAAGTGGCTTCGGATCGATCCAATGCGGAAACCCAGAGATATTCTCAGCCGTCCGAAACATCGTCCCAACATTACAGAAAGTCCTTCAGGTGTCCCGAGATATGGGTCTTCACATCATTCACACCAGAGAAGGTCATAAACCTGATCTGTCTGACTTGCCTCCTTCGAAGAAGTTGAGGCAGATTAGTGCGCCGAATGGACATCATACGATGGGTATTGGTGATCAGGGACCGATGGGGAGATTGCTGGTGAGAGGTGAGTGGGGACATGATATTATTGATGAATTGAGACAATTACCTGGAGAACCGGTTATTGATAAACCGGGAAAGGGGAGTTATTGGGGGACGGGTCTGCATCGGGTTTTGTTGGCGAGAGGGATCACACATATCCTATTCTCTGGAGTGACGACAGAGTATGCTGTGAGAATGGACTTTTTCCTTTTTCTTTTGCTGACGAAAGACAGATGTTGCGTCACAACCACTCTCCGAGAATGTAACGATCGGGGTTTTGAGTGCTGCATACTCTCAGATTGTACTGGAGGCTTCGATGCACAAATGGTTACTACATCCATGGATATTGTATGTGGACAGGACGGCCTCTTTGGCTACGTTGGAAACAGCACAGATTTCTTTGCATCAGCATCGAAGTCTCGCGAATTGACCCCGCCATCCACCCCGCCAGCATCAGAAGATGTACTACTTCCTATCACGCAACTCCAGCAACGGTACAAGAGCGGACTCGAGACACCAGAAAATGTCATCAACTCTGTATTTGACCGAATTGAAAAATACGAGAAAGTCGACCCAGCTGTGTGGATCTCGAAACAGAATCGGCAGGATGCTGTCGCTGCAGCTAAGGCTCTCGTGGAGAAATTTTCTGGCAAGCCAATGCCTCCTCTATTCGGTATCCCGTTCGCATTGAAAGACAATATCGATGTAGAAGGTGTTGTGACCACTGCGACTTGCGAGACTTTCGCCTATACAGCCAAGTTAACAGCTCCTGCAGTACAATTACTACTTGACGCTGGAGCGCTGTACATTGGCAAACTCAATATGGACCAACTCGCAACCGGCCTCTCGGGATGTCGATCTCCTTACGGCACTCCTCACTCTGTGTACAGCAGCGAGTATATTTCTGGCGGCTCGTCTTCTGGATCTGCTGTAGCTGTCGCAGCTGGACTTGTATCGTTTGCGCTTGGAACCGATACAGCTGGAAGTGGTCGTGTCCCTGCGGCATTCAACGGTATAGTTGGATTTAAACCCACCAAAGGCACAATCTCAGCTCGAGGTGTTGTGCCGGCATGCAAGAGCCTTGATACACTTTCTGTCATGGCACCAACTTTGACAGACGCCAGGAAAGTCTGGTACATCATCGACCAGCACGACTCCCTCGATCCCTACGCAAAAACACCCCTCAGTCTCTCACTATGGAAACAAGATTTCCGAGGCCCTCGAGACGGGGGATTCGCATTCGGCGTCCCTCCCTCCTCAGCATTAGAAGCCTGCTCAAAAGAGTACCAAGAACTCTTCCAGACTTCGATCCAGAAATTGCGATCCTGTGGCGGTCGTTTAGTGGAGGTAGACTACACACCCTTCGAGAAAGCCTCAGATCTACTCTACGACGCCTCACTGGTACACGAGCGCATCTCCTCAATCGGCCACGAATTCCTCGAAGCGAACCTCTCTACCCTCCACCCAACCACCAACGCTCTCTTCACGGCCGCTCTCTCCTCCCCTTTGAAACCATGGAATGTCTTCCATGATCAATCCCTTCAAGCGCAGTATACAATGCAAGCGCAGCGAACGTTTGATACGCTCGAAGGCGGGGTGGACGTCCTCCTCGTCCCGTCGACGCCGTGTCATCCGACTATTCAAGAGATGGAGGCGGATCCGCTGGGCTTGAATGCGAAGGTGGGGATGTTTACGCACGCGGGGAATGTGGTGGATTTGTGTGGTGTGAGTGTGAATGCTGGATGGGTTGAGAGGGAGGGAGGGGTGAGGTTGCCGTTTGGTGTTACGTTTTTGGGGGGGAGTGGGTATGATGGGAAGGTGTTGGATATTGCGAGTGTTTTTGAGGGGGTTGTTGCTGGTGGGAGTAAGATGTGATGTGCGTAAGGTATCTAATGATATACTGTACTGTCTGGCGGCAGTAGAGATAGCATGAAGGAGGAAGCGGGATGGACTCACGACTGCATTGGATGGGTGGATTGGGGCATTTCGGCGTCGTGTTGGTGTAGTTTATGTATTGGATTTACTTGGATATCTCTCTCCTACTTTTTACTATACATCAATTTAACGAACCACTCAAATCAGCCGAAAGAAGTAAGATACCACACAATACAACCTCGAATCTCCTACCTGCATATCAGAAGGGGGCAGGCAATGACAAAGCATCAATCCCCACCCTCAAGCGATGCGGTCTCCGGCGGCCGACGCGGCCGTGTGCGGTCTAAATTCTGACATTGTGTTCCCACACGAAATGCGACATTAATCAGCCGTCCGCTATGGCGCATTGCACTCCCTGATTCAGGACGGATTACTAATTAATTATTGATCTTTTTACTGGTGTGGAGTGTCGAGTGTTAGGCAAGATGCCCATGGAGACTCGCCGTGCCAGTTCTCATTGGCTGGATCGGTCAAGCGATGGTGTTGTTGTTTGAGGAGTTGGGGTTTTTGAGGCTGGGATGAGAGGTTACTGCGGCTTCATTGGTTAGGATTCTGTCTTACTGAGTACCTCGCACATTTTGATTGGGTGCCTTTGCATGTGGATGATTTAGAACCACCCATGAGGTGGAAGTATACATTTCACATGTAAAAAAGGATGTCATCTTTACAGGCGAGCAGGGTGGAATATGTATATATAGAGTAGGATCTCCCCTCCCCATTGCTTCGATTCATCACTTCACTTCATACTTCCAAATCAATCAACATCAACATCTTCAACAATATCGTCTTCAAACTATCCCAAAAACCAACTTTAACATGGCAAACACCACAGTCTTGATCACTGGCGCCAACAGAGGTTAGAAAACCCCTCCCATCTTTATAGATCATAGACATACTGATACATGCTAGGTATCGGCAAAGGTCTTCTCGAAATCTACCTGGCTCGTCCATCTCACACCGTCATCGCGGCCGTTCGAGACCCTGCCACAGCAAGTTCTCTCTCCTCCCTCCCAAAAGGCAAAGACAGCACCCTCATCATCGTCAAAATCGACAGCGCATCCGAAACCGACGCAGCAGCCGCCGTCGAAGTCCTGAAGACCAAACACGGAATTACCACCCTCGACATCGTCATCGCCAACGCAGGAATCAGCAACTCAGCCCCCTGCCCAGTCGCTACCGTCCCTCTTGCGGAGATCCATTCTCACCTACAAGTCAACGGTCTCGGCCCAATCGTCCTCTTCCAAGCCGTCTTCCCACTTCTTGGGAAGGATGCGAAGTTCGTTTATACCAGCTCGGCTATAGCGACTATTGGCGGGATGGAGATGAGACCGTTCTCTTTGCTTCCGTATGGAGCGTCGAAGGCTTTTGGGAACTATTTCGTGAGGAAGATTCATTTTGAGAATGAGGGTCTTGTTGCGTTTGCTATGGATCCTGGGTGAGTTCTCTCCTTTCTTCTTTTGCTTCAATCAACTTTCCAAGATTTTGCTTCCGCTTTGGCCAATGGCCGTGAATAAATGATACTTGGGGATTTGATCTTTGCGAAGGCGATGCTGATTTGATCATGATAGGTTCGTGCAAACTGACATGGGAAATGCTGGGGCGAAAGGTGTGGGTTTGGAGAAGGCTTACACGCCTACTGATGAGTGCGCCACGGGGATCGTGAAGCAAATCGATGAGGCGACTAGGGAGAAGATTGGAGGTCACTTCGCTGGTTGGAATGGAGAGGATTTCCCATGGTAGATGACTCCGAGGGATTGAAGACCTACAGCATTGTTGAATGGTTTCTATATGGCTCAGTTCTCGGTTTTAAAATCTGTTTTTGTTGATGTTGCTGCTTTATTGGCTGTTTTGTTTTGAAAGTCGGAGAAATTTATGTAGTATCTCCGTGTTGATTCTTAATTTCAGAGCGTGATTCACGCGCTTCACTGAACTCTGTGATCGGAAATCTCTCGAATGGTGAGTTCGTGATTTTCTATTCGTGATTCCAGATCTGAAGACATAGGCAGAAACTTTTCCTCGAGGCTTGTTCGTCGCTTCTCGTCTTCCTCAACCTCCACATTACCAGGAGTATCGGTCTCTGTCAACCTTCACGACAAAGCTCAACAATCAAGCATCCTTCTAAAGACCACCTTCATATTGGCTACGACCTTGAGCATCATTCGAAATGCTATTCTTTCAACTCATCCTAGCCGTTCTGAGCGTCTCGCTGTTCAACCTCACCCTTGCGCATGGCGATCAGAACGTTCCTTCCTCGTCAGATTCTCCAACGCTGGGCCTATCACCACTCGAGAATGTCTCGCAGATTCCAAATTCTCTTGAATCTTTGTTAAAGCCTGTGTTTACGTTCACTCCTCCTTTCGCCAGCCAGACCTTTGTCTCCATCTCGCTCCCATTATGTC
Organism: Leptodontidium sp. 2 PMI_412; assembly: GCA_021432625.1. Lineage (NCBI taxonomy): Eukaryota > Fungi > Ascomycota > Leotiomycetes > Helotiales > Leptodontidiaceae > Leptodontidium > Leptodontidium sp. 2 PMI_412. The sequence goes on along the minus strand of MU270584.1, from coordinate 28,760 downwards.
TTCCTCATGATCCTACCTTGTCACCATTGGGCTGTCGGGAGCCAAGTACGAGTCTTTCACCAGCAAATACCCTGGCGCCCTCACCAACTCCTACCACTCTTGTCCCTCAGGCTACAAATGTCGTCTGGAAGACTGTGTTGGTTACTGTTACCCGTACCAGCACTGTTTGGCGATCAAGCGGTAATACATTCCCGACCTACGCTTACAAGAACAAGGGCAGACGAGTCATGGACTGGAAAGAGTCTGCCACCCAAATCAGATCAGAGGACCAAGTCACCACCGAAGCCATCACCACAATCATATCAATTCTGGACACAAATCACGTACCTGAGAAACAAGGAACAACTTCTCCTCCCACACCAACGGACAAAGAGAATCTCGAGTCAACGACAACCCCACCAATAGGATATGGACAATCAAATGTACCACACCACTTCCTACCTGGAACAGCTCCAATCCCATTTTCTGCCAACTCCGCTCAGTCCTGTTTCGATCTCGAAGAAAAGACAGATATCGCAGGAGTCGGTGATGTCCTTCCCACGGAGAGTGTTCTGCACAGTACAAATATGATCATAGATCCCGGTACGACAATCAAGTGTTCTTTAACCACGATGACACCAAAAGAAAGTCCAATTTTGAGCCCAAATTCCGATACCAGTTCAGCTTCAAGCTCAACTGCAAGTTCAATAACAGCTTCTAATTCGAACGACCCATCCACCCAAACAACAGCCGCCACAAGCACGGGGCTGAGAAAGATGGAACATCCTTACCTTTTGTTGGCTGCTTGTGCTGCTGGGGCAATGTTGTATGAGATGGGTGTTTGGTCTGAGAACGGCGCCGAGGAAGGAAAAGATGCCAAGGACGACAAGAACAAGAAGGGTGACAAGACTAAGAAGGCTGGTAAAGAAGGTGCAGCTCAAGATGCCAACAACGCTGAAGGCAGCAAGAGTGACAACAAAGCCAAAGAGAATGATGCGCTGGACAAGAAGAAGTCTGAGGAGTCTTTGAGCGAATGGAATCTTGTCTAAATGGAAAAGGATGGAGCGAGGCGTTTTGTTTGTTAGCATTTGGAAGTTTGGCAGTGACGGTAGCGTGGTGACGATGATCAAGACGGAAATGTCAGATGTTACGTTAAAAGTAATTGTATGATAAATTGGATGGAGAATATTCATCTTTTGAGAAACACCCTCAAACACTCACCCACTCGTAGACCATTGCTTTGCGATATTCACCGAATCCAGGCGGATCTGCAGGCTTTCAACTCTGAATTCAGTCATGCCACGGAGATTTTCTGAATTGGCAATCAGTGGGGTAACTTTTACCCCACGCCTTCCACCCTCCAGTGCAAAAAAGTAATTGATGTTCATGTATAAAGAATTACCAAAATGCGAACTCCTTAATTGTTCAATAAACTTATATTGGAAAGGTTGTCAAACGTGTGTGAGTTTGGATATTTAGTTGTGCTTAGGTCAAGAATGTCCAGGTCGTCGTGTGGCACGAAGCCTGGACCACAGGCGACGATCGCCAAGATTGCATGGTACAAAACGAAAACGTATGTCCGATAGTTCGGACGTCACTTCAACAGGACAGATGCAGAGGGGATTACGATGCTGGTAAAAGTGGTACATAAGTAACAGAATATAAGTTTATTCATTTCAATTAATCTTAAGCCACGTGGGCAACTCAGTTTCTGTTATTCCTGTGATGTTAGAGTGCTTGAGTTGAATCCGTTCTTTCTTCAGGTTTGAGTTTCGGTGCAACGAGTACAGTACAACACCGAGGGGGGAAACGGTTCCTCGATTCGGTAAAAACTACATTGAAAAATGTTACACATGTGACGTTTCAGCGGAATCCCATGACTCCGATGTGCTGCGTCGTACCTTCTGTTCGTACGAGGCCACATACCAACATAGAGCTGAGCTTTCCCCGCAACTCCCCAATCTACTTCCAACACATCATCAAGACATTCACGAGCCCCAATTAATTTCGACATCATATCTACAATGGACGACCTCCGCAAAGCTCTCGGTTCTCACGCCACAGCTCAGATCCTTCTCCACGCCGCACTGTTAACACCCCCCTCAGCCCTGTCACACGCGAGACTTGCAGCTACGTTCCTCCCACTGATATGGAGCTGCAACATCTATGCCTGGAGCTTTGGCATCGGATACATAGCTTCTATTCATGCTTTGTGGGCTACCGAGCTTCTCCTCTTCCGGGATCCGCGAAAGGACTTTGCTCTGTTGCATTTTGGAACTCCTCCACCATCACCAGTGCCATCACCACCTCCTGCTCTTGAGATTGTCGAAGAGAAGAAAGACGATAGTGAGGAGGAGATCGTAACTGTAGCGGCCGTGGAAGATACATCTGCCGTGGAGGACAAAGAAGTCACCAAAGAGAAAGAGCCGGTCACCACCAATGGCTCGCACAGGATTGCATGGACAGAAGGCTACCCCGAATCATGGTGGAAGCGATTAGTCTGGGTGTCGAAACTCAACATCTCACTCCGGTACATCGGATGGGCGACATCCGACACGCAAATGGTACTCTACTCATCCCAACCTCCTCCTCCATCCAGCAAATCTCGGGCAACTTTTCTCTTCCAGAGACTCATCCTTCTCGGTGTCTGTATCGGCATCATGGACGTCACGAACCTCTACCAGTATTTCGATCCTTACATGCAAATCGAAACGCCTATTGATGAGCCATTCCCGCGTCGCCTGGGAAGTTTCTTCGCTAAGTACCACTTAGACTTCCTCTCTCCTCGGTTTATTCGGATCACTGTCCTCGGTCTGCAGCAATATTCTGTTTTCACTTTGATTGGTGTTATTCCGTCTTTGTTATTCGTGACGCTGGGTGGAGTTGGGTTAGTTGATGATTTCTGGGGAAGAATCGAGAACTGGCCGAGTATAATGGGGAATCCGGTTGCGATTGTTCAGAAGGGATTGAGGGGGTTTTGGGGCGTATTTTGGCATCAGTTGTTCCGTAATGTGAGTTCTAATTTGCCAGGTATAGAGTCACCGAGACGGGGTACTAACGACATCAGATCCTCACCGGTCCAGGCAGCGCACTCTCACGAGTTGATAGCCTCCCCCCACAATCAACACTGTCCTATACCATCCGGATCATCATAGCATTCGGTCTGTCCGGGGCTCTTGAGTCAACTAGGCTCCCTCGAGATATGCCGAGCATCAGCCCATTGCGATATGCATCTTTCTTCTGGATACATGGAGCTTGTGTAAGAGTTGTGGCCACAGCTCGTGGGCCCCCCTAAGCGAGAACATCAAAAAACCCTTTGATTTCAAAATTTTACAACTTTTTCAAATTCTAATGATTCTTCTTAAAAGTAAATAATAATATAGAAAAATAAATATTTATAAAGAAGCTTTAATTATATTTTTAAATTAATAAGCTAAAGTTTAAATTTTAGTGACTTTATATAAAGGTATTAAAACGTTAAATATTTATCTTTTTTAAACCCGATTATTAGAATTAATAATTAATAGTTTCTTATTTTAAAAAGACTTTATGAAATAATACGTATAGCTTTAATATATATTTGAATTTAAGTTTAAAATATAAATTTTTATTATAATTATAAAGGTTTTAAATAAGTATAAAAACAGAAATTTTAAACGAAATATACTTAAATTTGAAAATTTAATATCTTTTTAAAAGTTTATAATAATATAAGAAATTTATATTTTAATATTAAATTTAGTGTAATATTAAACATTTACTCAAAGATTAATATATATTTATAAACACTTCAAAATATTAATATTTAATTAAAATTATTAAAATATAGTGTAATATAATATAACACAATAATACCGCTACACAGATGTATTTATAATTTAATAATAAATTATAAATATAAAAATATAATTAAATAATTAAAAATAATACTCTTTTATCTATATATAAACTTAAAATCAAGAAATTTTATTAATGGGTCGCGAAATTGTAAGACTATAAAATTTTGATGTTCTCGCTTAGGGGGGCCCACGAGCTGTGGCCACAACTCTTACTTTACGAGATCATTTTGGTTCGTGGTGCTGCGAGGCTGGGTTTTAATGGCCCGAGACCGCTATGGGCTTCAGCTGCTTTGGCTTGTGCTAGAGTAGTCTGGACGGGAATTGTGCTGTATCATACTGTGCCGGTGGTTCAAGATGATCTGACGAGGATTTCGAGGTTGTTTGGGTTGAGGAATGTGTATCTGCTTTCGCTGCCTGAGTAGGCTTTTTCTCTGAGGAGACTTCCTTTTCTTTCACGTTGTTGTTTTCTGAGAGTAATTGAACTGGCACTTTGATTTGATTCACTCAACGGAATTGAAGTCGAAAATTATATGCGTGGTCTCAATTTTGTTGCATTTCGACGATTTGTGTTGTGTTGGCTGTGCGCGAGAGCTTCACGAAGCAATATTGGACTTTGGGTTTGACTTGAAGGCGGTCAATGCATTGAGTTGAATTTGCTTATGATAGCTGGAGGCAATTTGGCTTAGAGGATAGCCAAGGAGGTTTTAGGTGTTTGACACCCCTGTATTTCTGCAAATACAGGCTAGATTCAAGCAAGCTTTGGGGATATTGCGATACCTACCTAAGTACCTAGGGACCGATGGTGATAAATTGTTCTCTTATTAAAATTTTTAATGTTACACACAATATATAAAAATAAATAAGAATCTCTTAAAATCTACAACTAAGTAAAAAAAAAGGTAAGGAGAGAGGAGCTTTATCCCATAGACCGCCATCGCTTGCCAATTTTAGTGTGACAAGGGTTTAGACCAATCAGGGAGCCGCATTTTAGGTAAAGATATAAGGGAGTGGAATTTAAATCTAGTTACAGCCATAATATCTATTAAAACAATCCCCCTCTTTACACAGAGTAATATTACACTCTTTATAGCCATATTAAGACCTTTTTCTCGTAAGAGAGAGGTTAATATTTATAGAGGTCTCTCCTAAAGGCACTCTCTTTTAGACCCTATACCTCTACCCCTTATAAGCTCTATAATCTCCTACGTAAAGTAGTCGCACTTAGGAATGTTGTGTTAGCGGAATCAAGAATTCGTTAATATTCTTACTAAAAAGAGCGCGTTTTCTTGTGCCCTAAGGAGAAGGATCTACGTGTAATAAAGCTCTTATAATTTCCTTCCTAAATTTAACTTAAGTAGTCTATTTCTCTTTCTTATCTATATGCCAATAGTCCTTTACATTAGTATAAATAAAGAGAAGGTAACAGTTAACAAGGACCGTCTAAAAGAGCCAATTCTAAAGAGCTTACTACCCCCCTCTCCTAATAACTCTATCTCCGGAGTTATAAGACTTAAGTTAGTTACTAACATCTACGGCACCTATAAATTAGTTATAAAGCCAAGTAAAGAAAGATTTATTTAAATCCTTAATATTCTCTACACTAAACTATACTCTAGCGATAACTATGTTTAAAGAGGTTTCGTTAGGCTTGTGACGAGGGGTACTAATAGTACCGGAGTTATCGCTACAATTTATTATAAAGAGGGTTAGGGCATTGTCGTTCTATAAGGCATAAGTAATATTATTATCCGGATTACAAGCTATAAAGAGAGCATTATAAGGGATCTTTGTGTCCGGCTTTTTAGCCGTTGCCTATAGTATTAAAAGCCTTAAGACTATACCCGAATTTTTCCTGGCCGTACTAATTACACCAAAACCAAGCTCTTATAAGTATATTATAAGCTTATTAGACACGAACAAGTTGTCCAGAATAACGATATACCTCGCTAGGGGTAGCCGGCATAACAAATGCGATACGACAGCCTGTGTCCGGTTCTTACTCAAGCCAGCACCTCTATTAGTTTTTGGCCCTCCAAGTGTAGCTAGTACTTGTACTCTAATTAGTCCTTAAGCACCTTTAGAATGCCAGGTCTAAGAGAGAAAGTAACTAAGCTATATTACTACCTATACTTTATAGCCTATTAGTATTAGTTTAGACAGTACAGTTATAGTCTCAAATGCTCGTCTAATAAAGCGTTATATATACTCATCGACGGCGACATTACGCCCGGGTTTCTAAAGCTCTAAACTAACTCGTTAAATATACGAATTTAGAGGCTCTATCTACAAAATATTAACTAAAAATCATACTCAGATAAGTAGAAACTTACCCGTTCAAAAGTCTTTAACTTCTGGCCTTCCGAGGGTAGTAAGGATAAACAAAATCGCCGATATAATATCTCAAAGCGATTCCGGGACATATACTTTCTAATTACGTATTATAGTCCGTCCTCTTTAGTACTCTAATAGTCCTTAATTATATTCTCTATATGAATCTCTATATAAATTAAGACTCTAAAGTAAACCTTAATCTCTGCGAGGGTAGTAGGGTACTAGGTATTTAAGCGAGAGTTTGGCTTTAAATCATCCGGTTCCTTCACATTCTAATTTATATAATTAATAATCTAAGAGAGTATTTTATCTATAAAGAATAAAGAGAATATTACAAATAAATTATTAGAACTAATAAAAAGAGGTAGGCGTATTTGTGGTTAAAAGTCGGGGCAAGGAAAAGGAATAAATAGCCCGGAACCTTCTTTAATCGCTAATGCTTTTGGCCGGAATGTTCTATTAAGAATAGGATCTAGTTACATACCCTCAGCCATCTTATTTGTAATAATTTAAGTAAGAATTACTCTTGTTTTAGCACATTACAAATAGAATTAAAGGGTTATTATTATGCCGTTGCGAGGGGCAACACCCCCCTGCGGCTGGGCGACGCTAAAAGTGGCTTATGGCGGTCCATGGGATATACAAAGGGGAAGCGCCATTGGCTCGTTTAATCTCGTTAATACTCGGCTAGGCCGGAATCCCGGAAATATGGCTCTGGGCGCTCCCAACTGTCACACCCATCACGGGGACGTACGATTGTTTACTTCCATTTAACGAGGTCCAATTAAATTACTTACTTCTTGTACCTTAGTATCTTCGTACCTTCGTACTGTACCTCTTGGCTCTCTTCAACTCCCGAGAGAACAGAGGGGGGTGGGAGGGGAGTTTGAGGGGTGGGGCCAGGGCACCCCTCAGCAAGTTCTTAACTTACCTAATACTAAATTAAGAAGAATAAATATGGGTGATGCTAAAGAGAAGAGAAGAGCTTTCGGGGTCGTGATAGTTGGTGATTGGTGATTCACCCAACGCCTTGTCTTTTTTCAGTCACTCAACTTCTTCCCTGCGCAATTGTGTTTATGGCAGGGCTATCGCGCTCTCTATATCTCTCTTACTCTTCCATCGATTTATAACTACCACTGCATCCCCGCTCAGAAGATAGCTTGCCTCCCTCGTCGTATCGATCAGTGAGAATGGAGAAGGATGGACAGTCAGCAAGGCTCTGACCTGGGGCAGCCCCCTCAAGAGCCACATCCTTCAGTTCAGACATCGCACACATCTCCGCAAGAGCTCGCGGAAATTGACAATGATGAGCGGCAGGTAGTCGAACATGCTGCAAGAATCCTAGGCTTGTCGTTTGATATTCTTTGCTCGTTTGAGTCCCTGCTCCAAAATAAGCAGCCGGCATTTCGACTCTCCAGTTCACACACTGGGACATCGCCGTGTGAGCTTTCCAAGACCCAGAAAGCAATCGTCCAACTTGCTGCAGATATTCTGAAAACACCTTTTGATAACTTGATTACACTATCGTCGCTCGTGCAACCACGATCTTCAGCATCCGGTAGCAACGTTGCCACGTCCGTAGAACCTGACCCAACACCTTCGGTCAGCGAGAACCCTCAAGCAACTGTGCAAGATCCTCATCCTCCAGCTATCCATGATGATGTGGATCAAGCCCCTCTGACTATCAATCCCGCTCTCCTTAGTAAGGCCCTGACTTCATAATCACTCTTCTGTCGACGAGGTCTAACTTCATACAGCTGAGAGGACAATATCAAGCCAGGCTACTAGTTCTGACATGTTAACTACCCCACGATCGACCGAAAATCAAAGCTTGGCTTTGAGGTCACCTCCGCAGCACGATCAATTCGCTGAAAACTAAGTAGAGCCTTTCCTTCACATACCAGGCGTGTATCCAACACTAGATGGCAATGCTCAGATTCCTCCCAGCGGCGACGAGAATATATTAGCTGATTGGAGCTGGCTAGCTTTGGAGGATATTCTGCAGAATGGTTCATTACAAGCAGAGCCTTGGAACGGAGCTGGATTTTCGGGCCTGCCTCAAGCAATGCAATCAGAGGATTACTCCAATATCCTCGATGACGATCCGCAGTTAGATTTTCTGGACACGACGCTCCAAGGGGATTTTCCTATTGAAATATATATGACTTCCGGAATTGGCTAAGCTATAATAGACAATGCTTTTGCGCCACACTAACTTTTTCCATCGAGTAGCTATAGTATGAGCACCAAGCCCACACAGGTTATGCAGACTTCCTTCCAACCACCGAACTGGAACGCACATTCAGATCGCATCCAGCTTGGATATCAACAGGATATTCCACCAGCTGCGCCTTTGCAACTCAACAACACCATAGTCGAAAGTGATCTCATACCTTCAAGTACCGGGCTGGGCCTTCTCAAAGCAAAGAAACTTGCCCGCCGTACAAAAGTGCAGGCCAGCCCGGGTTCTCGAGCTGTCACTCCAGCCAGGGTAGAAAAGCCGACTCACCGAGGCAAGAAGCCACGTCGATCTTATGACCCAGACGAGAGAGCTGCGACTGCTTGTACCCGAGAACTTGGGGTATGTGCACGATGCAAATTTCAGAAGAGCAGAGTAAGCCCCACAAAAGAACTGCGTAAGCACATGACCTAACACTTCCCAAGTGCGTTCGAAATACCCTTGACGAAATACCCTTGATCCGGACGGGCATTGCACGAGATGTCTTTCGGATTCTTCGATTATCAAAATTCCATGTTTGCGGAAGAAAATTGCAGATGTGAGGTTTACGCCTGCAAAAGACCGACCTGAACCGTACTGGACGACCCGGTGGTCAAGCATGGATGTCAAAGAAATTGATGTCAGGGCGTCATCAGAAGTCCGAACCATCATTCTAACGCAAGACGTCGGTTCAGCGAAAGATTTCCTAACGGTTCGGATGATTATCCCCATTCCGGGAGATTCATTGACCAGAACTTGGTTGTCGAGGGCGACCGGCGAACGACTATATCATCAAACAGCCCCATGGGGGATCCTGAATATGGCTCAGACAGCACATGAGCTCAGCCTCAACATAGACAACCACATCGAGGATTTCATTGACCATTTTGTCAATCCAAATGAGAAACTCTTGATCGACACGTACCGGATGGCATTTCGCCTATCCACTTCAAGCAAGGTATGGATCATGGTTTGGCAAGACGAAGAAAGCTCTAACATACCTCAGGTTGAAGAGGAGAGGGTTCTCCTTCGTCAGCTTCTCCGTCTATGGGTTGCAACTCGGCGGGCCACCAGGCCACAGAGGGCCATCGGCGAAGAGAAGCTAGGTATGCTTCCACAAACACTTGACCGAAGTAGGTATGACTATGGAGAGGTTCCAGTTCCACCAATTATCAGCGCACAGCTCTCTCTTTTGAGAGAAGCGCTGATAATACGGCCATGGGCCAGGCAGATCAGATTGGACCTGGAGAAGCTGGTTGCGAAGAAGAAACCTGAATCGTGGTTGACAATCTACCTGGTCATGTTCATTCTTTTGCATAACTGTTCTTTGCTCACAGCATACTCAATGAAGAAGGCCAAAAACCTACGGTTGCATGTGAGTGCATACTTTTCCTCTTTTCCTGCGCTATATCACACCTCCTAATCGATCATAGGCCAGGTACCATGCAATTGCGGTTTTGGAAGAGTTGCTCTTTAGTGTCAGCATACTCCACACATACTACCACTATGTTAACAAAGGTGGCCTGTGCTTTGCGACTGGGCTTACGTCGTCTCTCGACAGGGAGAGGTTGAAGCTCGATGACGACTTATTGAGCTTCTTGCAATCATCAGCGAACGAAGTCAAGAGATTAGGTACGTACGACATCTTGGGTAGACGCCTATGAACAACTGGCTTACTTGTGCAGAACCATCGATGAAGAAAGTACGGGAGTACCTTCTCTTCCATCACGAGTATTACTTCATTTCTCAACTATAAGATCTGAACTGGGTTCTTCCTGAACATACTGTCGCGTCTGTTCAATAAGTCTCGCAGGAGCTGTATATACAGCTGTATGATATCCTACGATTTTCAAGCATGGGGCGGGTGTTGCTGTAGCGAGGATCATACATTCATAATAGAAGATAAATGTTATCTAACATGGAAGGAGTGTTTCTCCCATCGAGGACTGACATTTGACATCGATCTACAAACCCTGCTCTTACGGGCCATCGCTAAGAATTTCAAGGAAACAAAATGGGTGTGAAATGCGGGTTTCAACATCGACGTGCTCATGAGCCCAAAGTCTGATGTACCTTAAAGCGCAATCTTTGCTGCGGCGCAATGTTCCACTGCTCTTCCACGGTAGTATCATAGAAAACCTTATCAAATCCCCTCTGAAGAGCCAGCGGGGTCTTCCAATCAAGTTCTTCGTTGCGCAGCCAAAGACGAACCATATGTCTGACATTGGTCTCGTCGTTTTCAAACGCCTCGCGCGAGTGCATAAGCGCAAGGTTGTTGAAGTACGTGAGGTCGCCTGGCTGGGTGCGGATGAGGAGCTGGTGCTTCCTGGCGACGGCTTCGAGGACATCGAGGGCTTCGATCTGCGCTGGGGCGCAAGGGGGGAGGTCGGTGGCTTGAGCCAGCCCGGGCCGTCCGAGCATGTAACGGACGAAATTGACCATGACTCTTTTATCCTAAAGGAAGATAATAAAGCGGGACTTGCCATCTTTAAGTATTTCGTGGTTATAAAGTTGTTAGAATATGTGTGATTCGAAATTTAGTTGCGAAGTGTAAGCTGCGGAGCAATTACTTATAAGAGACTATTTTTTTAAAAAAAAATACTAGTTAGGCTTGATAAGGGTTTATAAGATATTAGGGCGCTCTTTTAAAAGCTCGTTATATACTTTTTATAATAAAGTAAATACTTAACCACCTTCTTTAACTACGAGCCTATAAGTTTGCGTAATGAGGAGATTAGTGAAGTTGTTAGTGTGAAATGTCTGGCACGATATTATATTAATATTTAACCTTTAGGCGTCAAGGGTTAAAAAAAGGGGGGGTTCTGAGCCTTACGAGTTAAAGAGCTGAATCGCGGAATAATCGCTGGTCAGGCTTAGTATTAGACTTTAGTAAGTCACGAATATCACCTAAAAAATATTAGTACTAGGTTATTAATTTATTTATATTGGAATTAAAAAGAAGTATACTAAGTATAAACCCTTTATTATCTTATATCCTAATACGATTAGCGAGATAAATATCAATAACTAAGAAGATAAGAACATTATTCTTTGAAGTATACTTCTTGGGGTTTAACCCTTAAATATTAAACCAAAATACCGCAATAAGGCTCTACGCGCTCCGACCCATTATAATAGCAAGCTATAATATGTACCTAATAAGTTAATACCTTTCTCTTCTATTCCTCTTAAGCTCTAAGGTCTTACCTAACTAATAAATATAACGTAAGTTTATAAAATGCAAATTAAATCAATACAAAGACTAAGGCTGTTTAATAGGCAGGCCAGGCCAGGTACGCCAGGGAGCTGGTGTCATGGTCGTGACTTGAGCGGGTATGGCTTCCAGGTTCCGACCCAGTATTTATATTTGCTCCGGTGCCTTCTTCTCCATCTGCCTTCACCTTCGTCTGGATCCCTTCATCAAGACGCCCAAGCAAAATCAACCACATCGTCTGGGCTGCCGCGACCTCTGCCTCATCTGGCCTATCTGCATCTCGACTACTGGGACAAACTCACAACACAGCTGCTGTCGCCCTCTACCTCCAAAGGCTATCAAGACACCAGTCAACCACCATGTCTCAACCAAAGACGCCCATGTCTAACCTGGACCTCATAAATGCGTGTGATGAGTAAGCACCCAACGACCCTCTCCCGACTTGAACCACCTAACACACAACCTCAGTTTCCCACTGCCACAGATAGACCTCCAAGTCTACATCAAGGAAGTAAACAGCTATTATCACTTCAAAGTCACCTCAAACTACTCAACCCTCGGCTTTGTTCTCCCCTCCGTCGCCGAAGTCTTCGCGCGCTACCCAGGCTGGGAGCTGAATTCCAACTCCACACCACGAACTCTCACGCTCAACGCTGGCAGCACCGAGTCCTCGCGGTCCGCCCTTGTGGCTACGACACTGGCTGATATGCGAGCCAAGAAAGACTTCGACGTTCTTGCCAAATGGCGCAACGAGCTGAAACCTGCCTACGGTCCTTCAGGAGAGCTGCTGTTCTCCATCGAGCGCTCAGCCATCACGCTGCTCGGTATCGTGTCGTATGGTATCCATATGATCGCTTACACGCGTTGCGCTGAGACCAACGCTCCCAAGCTCTGGATCTCCAAGCGCTCGAAGACCGTGGCTGTGTATCCTGGCTTGCTGGACAACTGCGTCGCAGGAGGCATCTCCACGGGCGAGATCCCTTTCGAATCACTCATTCGCGAGGCGCACGAAGAAGCCTCCCTCCCTACCGACCTCATCCCCATGAATGCCAAAGCATGCGGCACGCTGTCGTACCTCCATACTCGCAATGCCCGCGCCGACGGTGAGCTCGGCTTGCTCCAGCCCGACGTGCACTTTCTGTTCGAGTGCGAGCTACCGGCAGGCGTGGAGCCCAAGCCATTTGACGATGAAGTGGAATGGTACCAGTTGTGGGATATTGAGCGGATCAAGGAGGGACTGAGGATGGCAGAGTTTAAGCCAAGTTTTGCACTGGTGATGCTGGATTTCTTTGTGAGGCACGGGGTGTTACATGAGGGCAACGAGCAAGATTTCTTGGAGATCTGTTCGAGGTTGCATAGGACTTTGGAGTTCAGCGTTGGGGGGGTTAAGTTTGCGCAAAGCCGTGGTGAGGCAAAGATGTGATGGAGAACAAGTCAATCTTATCTTTGCATAACGTGTGTTAGTAGTCTATTTTTGCAACCCCATTACTTTGATTCTCAAGTTCCCCCCCCCCCCCCCCCCCCAAAATAACTTAAAAAGTAGAGTCGGAAATGCGCTGTTGTATTATTGAAGAGTATTAAAGCTATAGCTAAGAATAGGGGCTTAAATTTATAGTCCGTGCGTTACTTAGTTTTGTTAAGTAAGAGCCTTTTATAAGTCCCGTACTAGCTTGTAAATTTTAATATACTAGAATTCGCTTCTTATACTTAGTTATTAAATAAGAATTCTTAAAGTAAAAAGGTTTGAATAATATAACAATGCCTTTACGCGCAACTTTAGACCCCGAAACTATTAAGCGCTACAAGGAGAGCGCTCAAAAAGAGGTACCAGGTCGCGGACCTGATGCTAACTCTGAGAGCTTACGTTGCACTATCCTCATAACGAATGAAGGACTTGTTCTTTCGCAACAAGGATGGCAAGCGCTGCGTTTGGAGAGCTGGTAAGTACTAGTCGTGCCATGTGCCGTGACGGAACTGTCTAACATATTTCAGATCTTCTTCTCTTCAGATCTGCTTCTCGGGGGTGATAAGTTCAGTGCTACCCACATCATGAAGATCGTTGCTCATACGAGTGAGTCCGAATGGAACCTCTCGATCGAACACCCGCGACATCTCACCAAATTTCCGAAAGGTAGGCATTTTTCTCTATACTTGTCAGGATCTTGTGGGGATGGATTTAATCAACAAAGTTCTCGGAAATCCTAGATACAATCCTCGGATTCGTCCTCACTCTTCACCACGGTGAATCACTGCACCCCATCACTTCAACCAGTAACTTGAAGAAGCAATAGATTGTTCCAGACTACAACATAACTGGTCGCCCGTTGCTTGGTCCGAGCTACTGTCAGTTAACAGGTGGACCATCCATGAGCTGGACAGAGATGCAACACTGCGACGGAGCATACACGGAACTCCGACATGTCTATATAAAACCTATCGACGCAACACTCTTCAGGGTCAACAAGACTTTCCATCAAACTGCGAGTTGCATGCTCTACGGAGACAACTTGCTCTCATTCAAAATGCGCAAGAAGGACTGGAAGCACAGCCCAGGAACCTGCTACTTTAATGGCAAACATTATTATTTACACTAATCATCCCCTGAGAAACCCAGCATTCACTTATCCAACATTGATAGCTTGGCAGCTATCCATCAAATATGGCACTTACAGGTTCTCCCTGGCTGGATGTTCTACGGCTAGTTCCTGCGCTTCTTGTACACAATCGGTGCTCGGAACGCTGCTCTAATCCGAACCCCCCACTTCAAAGGAACCGTCCTCCTCCACGATTCCAGCACTGAACACTTTCACGAGGACTGTAGTGATGACCTGGTGCATAGTCTCTGGCTCTATATGCCGTTTATTAAGGAGTTCTGCACTGGTTTGAAAACCCTCCTCATCGATTTCAACGATGACTGCTTTGGCGGTCCTCCTGCCCAGGCTCGGGATCCTGATGAGCCCACTCCAACCGAAGAATCGCTTAATGTCACTCCTCGAACAATGGATTATGCGGATCCGCAGTCTCAGAAGACTTGAGGTCAAGTATATCCAAAATGAGACCCCCGAATTCGCCAAGCCAACAATTGATCTAGTTGCACAGAGAGCCAAGGCCAGAGCTGCGGCGGCCACGAAGTGGGATGCCCATATGCTGAAGTTAAAGAGCGCTCGTGGGGAGGATACTACGCCAGGCCGTGACTTATGCAGTAAAGATCGCGTTTCAGCAGAATGCTGGAACCTCTGTAATTTCTGTGGTGAATTTGGGCATTTCCGGAAAGGCTGCTGGAGAGCTGAGGAAGAGTGAGCTGGGGTTTTTTCTACTGCGGCATCGCGCTTCTCTTACTACTTGCATTTTCTCACTCATGCGTTTGTTTTGCTTTTCATTCTGCATTTCGATTTTCCTTTTGCATGGTCCAGCCCGCATCAATGTATGGTATATCACATCCTTCATATTGGCCGGCACGCTGGAGGGGGAAACTGGCAATGAAGGACGTCTGAACAAGTCTTGAAAAGGACCAGAGATATTCCACGAACCCCACATCACCATAGAAAATCAAGTGCAAAACTCCTCATCAAGCGCTTATTGTGCAAAACTTGATATGTGAAATCTACCTCCGAAACCTGGTGTGAATCTTTTTTTGGTTTGTCTTCACAACGAAGCTAAGCGAGCCCCTGAAAACAATCAACAAGCGCCGAGCGGCTGACCGCGGAGAAGGTTTTGGCAATTTAGGAAATCGTAACATACCAGCCCACCCGTTCATCCATGAAACAGCTTTGAACATTCCGATGCGAACTAAACCACTTCTCGTCCTCGTTGAGCTCTCTGTCTAATTTCCAAGCAGCGAAATGTGAGCATCGTTCAATAATTGGAACTCTGGGACATGGAAAAGTAAACCTTGATAATTTCCTGTGAGTTGCGATGCTTTTGGATCCATGGTTAGGCGCCACCGTGATCATAGAGTTTTCCGAGCTCTTCAATAAGAATGAACCAGTGCTCGGTACGCTGATCTGAAAGGATGAGGATCTACATCCGCATCTGAGTTTGGCATCTATGTTTATAATTATAGGAAAAGGATCTGAAATAAAAAGACAAGTACAAATCATGGGAACGATTGAAAAGCACCAGTCATGTCACGATAAGTCAAGTCAAGTTAAGGGTTGAGGTAATAAACAACATCACATCTAATATCATTCTTCCTAAACCTAGACCCAAACTCAAATCCAAATCCAAATCCAAACACCAAATCAGAACCCAAATCCAGAACTCAAGACGCACAAGAAGCGAGAGTAATCTATCTACCGCAATCCCCAACCCACGCTATACTTTTCAACCTCATCTTCCTTCTCTTCGTCTCCCTTTTCTTCCCCACCAAAAAAACGAAGGTAATGTCGTAAATCTTACAAATCCAAAATCCGAAAGCTAAAACCAAATGCGCCTTCCTGCTGTCCTCCGTCCCATCCTTATCCCCTCCACCCCCTTTCATACCTTCGTTCCCCCACAAGAAAAGTAAAACCCCCAAACCACCGAATCCAAACCGCTAAACGCATCCATCACTAAAATTCAAAGCTCCAAACCCGATCAGAGTAGATAAGAGCAGAAGAAGAGAATCACCGCTCCGGACTCCCCCTCCTCTCAATACTCTCCACCAAATCCAGCACTTTACTCTTCGCTTTCCTGGTCGGACTATCCTCCCTCGCAACCTCCCTTTCCATCTCCCTCTCCATCTCCTTCTCCATCTCTCGAACCCTCTCCCTCTCACTCATCCTCCCCTTCTGAACCTGCACCTCGACATCATGATCAAAGACAACTTCTTTCCCCTCGCCCTTATCACCCATGCCTGTCTCTTGCACCTCCTTAAGATCCCCATGATCATCACCATCAACATCAACCAACAAAGCCTCCCCTTCCCCCCCTCCATCCCTCCCCATCTCCTCATCAGCACCACCACCACTCGGAAGCGGCATAACCAACCCCCTCAAACTCCTCCTCCCACTCCCCTTCCGGCTCCTCAAACTCCCACCCGCAACACTACTAGCTCCCTCACTCCTCATCTCATCCTCATCCACATTAACAACCCTCAGCCTCTCCTTCGGAACCGTAAACATGACCTGCACGACCCGATTCTGCACCGCCTGCTCAATATCCCAATCCTCATCATCACCATCATCACCACGCATGTCCTTACCAGTCACTGGATCATCCGTATAATGGCGCTGGAATTGTGGCGTGTGATCATTAGTGAAGGTATTAGAGCGTGTATTAGCGCTGAGGTCCGCGCTATCTTCCCAGTCGCTTTTGCCTTGTTTGCGCCGCCAGAGTGTAGCGCCTGCGCTGACTGTGCGACGAGGAGGATGCTGTCCCACAGATTGGTCTCGCGTAGGGCTTACGTCTCTGTAGATTGGGGAGTGGGGGTTGAATGTCTCGCCACTTTCGGCGTTACTGACGAAGACTCGGCGGAGACTTCCTAGCCAGCCTGCGCGGCCTTTACCTAGTGCGAAGGGTTTGCTTTTTGAGGGGCTGCCTTGGATGAATTCCGGTTGGGAGCGGGTGGGTGAGTATTCGCCTGCTGACATCTCGTCGATGGGTCGAGGGAGGAGTGTCTCGCCTTCTGCTTGTAGGATGGGGAAACTGGTACGTGCGGTGTTGAAGGAGCTTGAAGAGCCACTTCCTGCACTTCTTGGGAGCGGCAGACCGGTATTGGTGTCGAATATAGGGGTCAGGTTTGAGCTTCCAGTAACGGTGGATGCGAATGGGTTCATGCCTGTGATGAAACCTCTGAGGGAGTTTGATCTCGACCGTCCCTGAGAGCTAGATCCCGATCGAGAGACACTCACTGTGGAGATGTTGATACTCCGGTCAGTGCGTTCGCTGAGGTTGCTTGCTGTGCGGCCACTTTCTTCTTCGCCATTCACAGAGCTGACGGTTGTGGCAGCAATCAACTGTGCACGTCTCGTAGGAGAGATCCTTCCTACATTGGAATGGGATCTAGCTTGGGAATTGAGAAGTGCATCCGCAGCAGCCCAATCAGAGACCCATTCTTGAATCTCCCTCTCACGGGATCGTGCTGGACTTTCTGCTTCAGAGCTGCTGACACTGCGATTCCGGCGTATCGGTGCAGAGAAGTTGGCTGGAGGAGGATCTTTAAATGGATCAGAGTACCGATTGCTATCAGCTGGACCGGGTGTGAAGTTCGGGTCTCCAATCGCAACGCCGACACCATCAACCGGGTGATGCGTTTGATCGTCTTCATCTGCCTCATAGATAGGATGGATTGGTCCAGCTGTCCCAAGACTATTCGCTCGGCCATTGCCATTTCCATTGCTGAAATCGAAAGTTGGAGTAGGCTGATATGCTCCACGAGCGTTTCGAGAATGCAAAGGCTTCCGAGGGATCTGTTTTGGAGGCAGTGGAATCTGTCCTCTGTCTCCAAGTCCATGGACACCAGAATTCAGATTCTCATATCCAGCCACAGCGCTATTGGACTCATAAATAGGATCACCTCTCTCTCCATTGTCATTCCTTCCATTCCAGCGGCCATTCGACCATGGAAATCCGCCACTCTGGCTCATCTCACGGCTAGGAGACTCGTAGAAATTCGCAGCTCCGAGACTTAGATTCCGAAGATCCTTTTCTCGTGCTTCCTTTCTCCTGCGATTGAGTCGGCGGTTGTAACAGAAGTACACCAGGAGCGCACCAAGGATAGCTCCTAATCCCAGACCGAGACCTGCACCGAGTCCGACTTTCGTTGAGGTTGATTTGGACTTGGAAGCAGATGAGGCGCTGGCGGAGCTACTGGCCATAGCAGCCACGTATGCTGGATTAGTATAATCCGTCGTCCATGTCATGCTAGTAGCATTGAAGAACTGTGCTTGAACCCCCGAAGCAGTATCTCTCTTCGAGTTCCCGGAGGTTGAGATATTGTAACCACCAAGCACCATCATGACATTCCCAGGCAACATGACAGCACCATGGCCATACATCCCATTTCCAGACGGTTGTTCATCTGGAACAGTCCACTTCCAATCCCCCGACCCTCCAAACCCCTGACCCAGATGCAAGACCGCAAGTTGTGGATCCGCCGCTTGAGAAACATCACCCACCCATCCCCCAAGAATAACAATACTCGATCCATCCTCAGTCAAGACAGCCGTATGTCCAGACCTACTATCGACCTGCGTAACTGCACTCTTAACAGCCAATTCCGTATTCTCATTCGATGTCCCAGGAGAATCCACAGTGACGAAACTCCAACTCTCCTCTGGCAGACTCCAGATCGCAACCTGGCTCATATTTATAAAAGCAGTTTGTGTGTGTCCCCCCACTAAGACGAAGCTCTGCTGCTGTGTCTCGATACCCGACCCATTCGAATACGTTGGCGTCAGTCCTGTAATGGAGAATCCAGCTTCCGCAATTGGAGGACCTCTGGTTATAGGGAGTTCGAGTGTGTACGTCATCTGCTCGGAGGATGTCGAGGGTGTAAGTCGTAGCATGTGATTCGAGTATGAAGCTGCAGATTGCCAAGTCGAAGTCGTGGCTACTCCGGTCGGACACATACCTCCGAAAACGTAGATCTTTGTTTGCGATGCATTGGCATTGACAAGTGTCGAGAAGCTGAAGGCTGTGGATAGGAAGTCTGCGCCGGGCAGAGAAGCAGCTGTTACTCCGCTGCCAGTGCTTGTTATTTCTTCCGCCCATATTCCGTCCCCGATTGTGCTTGTATTGGAGGGAGTGAAGCGCCATAATGCTGCGCTGCTAGATGTTGCGCAAGATCCGGTGTACACTGATATTTCCCTTAGAGAGGATATAGATGGGATGAACGCATTGCTTTTGTTTCTGAGGAATGGCAGATCCGAGGAGATGATATCGAGGGTTAGAGTTGAGGGCGAGACAATCGAGGATATATTAAGTGACACAAACTGGGTGGTATCGGCACCGATTGGGAGGAATGCATATGCAAGATCCCTATTTTTCGAAGTAGTGGGTGGAAGCAGGATAGTCGTTGGGTTGTAGGGTAATGATTGGGAAGCGACGGTGTGGACAAAGACACATGTCCAGAGGGCGACGAGGTTCTTCATGGTGCAATGCGATACCTTGCGATGCACTGTTCGTCGAGAGAGGGGCGATTAAAACCGGGGATATAGGATATGTCGAATGGATTCGTATTTCGATCACATTATCGATAATTCGTTTTCCCTTGCCTTCCCGTATTGACAGTTGACAATTGACAGTGAGTTACCTCGTCGTATCCTCTGCTCATGCGCCGTCCCGTTTGTGTATTTTGGCTCAACCGAAATAAACAAACAAATAAACAAAACAATCTTCGCTCCTTCACTCCTTTCTCAAGGCAAAAAAGAAAGATGAAGCAATTCCGAGATCAAAAATCCGTATCGACGTCTCCAATCGTCAAAATGACCATCACAAGAATCGTGGAGTGGGTAGTAAGTAGACAGGACAAGTAGATCAGATCAGATCAAATCTCGGACCTCAAAAGCGACCTGGCTCATCCTCCTGTCCAGCCCATGTAAACACACGCCACCACGCCCCACACTACACTCTATCGCGGACTTCCGGACCAATCATGGAGATATGTTCCCCTCACGTTTGAGGGTCCAGGCTTGCGCCATTGATGATTGCAGGGATTGGGTTGCTGTGGTGATGGGGTAAACATTTCTTGTGAAATTTCTGAGATGTTGTGAACTTGGGTAAGGATCCCTTCGACTTGGTGAGATTAAGTAAGGTGCCGAGATCCGTTGATTGCTGGATTGGGATGGATGGATTGGATTGTGAAGTTGAAGGTTGAATTGAACAATGGATTTGTCGCGTTCAGTAATGTAATACGTGCTTTTCAAGCTTCGAAGGATGGGTCTTTGCCTCGGCCGTGCTCACGATTACGCATCATGCCCTGTCAGAGTGGGCACAGTTCAGCGGGGTAGCTTCCCCAGATTTTGCCCCTCGTTCCCCTCACTCTGGAATCCCAACAACTCCTGCTCTTAAAATCATTGATTAGATACTATATACTCCAACATAATTCCCAATTCCCCACAACCACAATTCAAACATTCCCGAAGTCTCAAAAGAAAGAAAAATGCCACTCTGCACAATCCACCTCCTCTCCCTCCTCGACCCCCTCCCAACATTCCTCCAAACCCTCTCATCCACGCCCTTAAAACCACTCACCATCTCGCGCGTCATCAGATGGATAATCCTACCTACAAGCCTCTCAACAGTGCCTCTCCTTGCGCAGAATATCCACTGGGATATCCTACTTATCCTTCCATCGCCTTCTAATACCTCCCTCCCCGCAAGCTTGCAAAAGCAGATCAAGCATCAATGGAGTATCGAAGCCGGCGTCCCAAGCCGTTTGTTAAAAGACTATGAGGCGAGGAATAGGAGGTTATTGTGCCCCGAGAAGGGGGATGTTCCTTCTTTGACGGGGAGTTTACACGGTTTGGCGGAAGGCCATGGAAGTGGAGCTGGAGGAAGGAATAAGATCCTAAAAGAGAGTTCGCAGGATCTGGAATTAAGTCCTGAGTTACTCTCCTGGATCGAAGAGTTTAGCAGTGGTGGCGGTGGTGATGGTGAGGGAGGCACGAAAGAAGGGAATGGTGCGGTATCGATGTTGAATCTACTTGCTTTTAACGACGGCATGAAGGAGGAGTATTTGAAATATGGGAGGGCTTTTGCGGAGAGTGCGGGAAGGAGGAGGGGTGGGCTGGCGAAGATTGTGGGGAGTGTTGTTAAGGGGGATAGGGATGTGGATGGGACGGGGGTTGATAATGGGAAAGGGAAAAGGAAGGAGAAAGGAGAAGGATGGGATGAGATTGCTCTCGCGCATTATCCGAGTTTGTGGCATTTCGCGGATATGCTTGCTAGTGAGGACTATCAGGATGTTAATCGGAGGCATAGGGTTGGTAGTCTGAGGGATACTTGTATTCTCTTTACGAGTGAGGTTGGGATTGAGGAGTTGATGGGTGGGAAGGTTAAGTTGTGAGGCGTGAGGTTTGGAGGAGAACGTGGAGAGGAAGGAAGACGTTGATGCGTGTGTATGAGTACACGGAGGTTTTGACTCTGGTGGGTGGATACACAAAGATTTTGATGTAAAGATTGTGTTTTTGTGGTCATAAGGTTTTGCCTTACCTATCTCCATCAAGATCCAATGTTATGAATCCAAGGCCGTTCAGGCAAGCCCATCCAGCGCCTTTGAAAGGTATACAGTAGACCTCGAAACTCCCAGTTACTCATTTCTCCATTCTCAAGGACATACAAAGCAAGTAGTCTTACTGTTACAGGAATACAAATTTCATCCCTTCAGAGTCCTGAAAACTCCTCCAATTCTCTAATTTACGTCTAGATTCAGATACAGCAATCCATTTATCTCATCCATGCTGCAGGCAGCCCTGATAGGTGGTTCGTCTGCCGTTTCCATGTGCAGGTGGTTGGAGTAAGGAGGTGTGTAGACTAGAGAGAGAGAGAGAGAGAGAGAGAGAGAGAGAGAGAAGCGGTACGCATGAACTTGGCGCGGTAGGGAATTAAAGCCTCACTTTGAGCAGCAAACAGTTATAAAGTGAGAAGAAGGGAACAAAGAAGGAGCGCCGGCCTACCAACCAGGAAACGGATATGAAAAGGATAGAAAAACGACCGCCATCATTTCCCTAAGCTGTCTCTAGCAATGCCACACTTACCTTACCTCACGACCAGACAGTCGAATAATCCAACATTTCTATTCCTCTCCTCTGGATAAAACCCCATTCTCGAATGAAAAGAAGAAAAAACCAAGTGGGTGGAAGGGATACTCTCATCCTCCACTTAACCAAACAAACTGTCACCTAGGAAGAGTCTTCTCAATTCCTCGCCCAGAATATATCGTACCGTCCTCCGTATCCGTACCCGTACAGTACGACCTCCTCAACCAGAGCCTCAAAAAAGCAAGCCCGAAATCGCAAATCAAAACAGCACACCACGTCGCCACCACCCACCTTCACCTCACCAGACCTGAGGACCTCATTTCATCACTCACTGATTGGCCAAGACAAGACGTAAATAGCACGCACTGCCTTGCCATTATCCGGATTCCGAGCTCGCCTCACGTGAGAACTACTGCAGGTACAATTCGTATCGTATTGGATTAGAAAGAAGGGTCCGGTCGCGTAGATACGAGGCTCTTGTGCTGGTGGTGTGGTGTGGTGTGGTGGTGGTGTGGGAGTTGGTTGGCGTGGTGTGTAAACTCAATTGAGACGGATGTTGTGGAGAATAATAGAATGCAGCTCTGAGGCTCCGAGGTGTGTGGTGTGTTGTGTTGTGAACAGATGGGATGGGATGGGATGTGAAGATGAGGTTGTATGTATATGTACGGACTACGGTAGGTGAAGTATACAGTAGAGAAAGAAAGAGGGGAAGTGAGGAAGATATCTCGGTGGCGAGATGGTGCTTGATACGATACGAAGAAGGCCCCGCATGTTATGCCCTGTCAGTACTGTACAGACTGCATGAAGCCACAACGCGGGTGAGCTGCTTGATACAAATATGTGTAAACCAGCAATTGATAAGAAATCTCATTCCCTGTTAAATACAAACAGATAAACAACGCGATAAAAACACCCAAAAGCTAGAAATAAACACACAATCTCCATCTCACCCATCATCATCACCATCCGAAAAATCCGAGCTTTCCAGAAAGAATCAATAGTTTGTCCGTTCTGGTGTTGTCTCCCCCAAATCAAAATCACACCAAAGCCGAGAAGAAAAGAGAGCGAAGGGAGAGGGAAGGGGGCATTGCCGCTTTTTCACAGTTGCAGGCTGCAAGCAGGAAAGCGGAGTTCTACCGGGATTGCAGTGCAGTGTGGTCGTGCATTCGTCTGTTCGCCACGCATTGGACTGGGCAACTAACTGTGCTGTGCTGGGGTACTTCCAAGGTTTTGAGTAGATTGGCTTTATTTAGTCTTTTCTTTGTTTATTTTATCAGAGATAAGGCCGGGAAGGGAAATAAGGCGTGGTTGAGGTCGTGCGTGCTCTTCTTATATCCGTAAGAAGGGAACAGCAGATTTCCTTCAAAAATATGAGCGAAGATGGGGCGGGATGGATGTTAACGGTAGAGAGATCGTGATCTGCGCCTGCGCCAAACTGTAAGCAAGCCACACGCAGTTTCAAAGTCCAGGGTTGAGTTCGGTTCGGTTGAGAAAGAGAGAGAGAGAGAGAGAGACTTTACCTGTTCGGGAATGAGTAGTGCTTCTCTTCATCTCGGTGGCATGGGAAAAGGGAGACGCCGATGCCTGCCGTGTGGAGGAGTGGTTGTGGAAGTGGAAGTGGAAGTGGATGTGGATGTGGATGTGGATGTGGGTTTGAGGTGGGCCAATAATGACGATGGCGATGCGCGATCGACTGGACCGGATTCGCCTAGGTGGTGATGGTGAGAAAACAGTTGATCGTATCGCTTCACGATTGATTTGGAAGAATATCGTATGAGGTCTACATATCACCAGCTTCAATCCTCCCTCATGCTTCAACGTTCACATGTTGCTTGCTTCCTGTCAAGACTGCACCGAGCTTAGTTGGCTGTGAGCAATACGAAGTCTGCGTGTGGATGCTTCATGGGAGGGTGTGGTGGGATGACTGGATGACTGGGTGGTGGTGGTGGTACGAGTTGCCGCTGATAAGCTAACACGAAGACAAGCTTTCCAGACACCCCACATCATACGATAGCGTAGCGCTCAGTCCTTTTTTAGCACTCCTATCTGTCGTCATTTACACAAAAACTCGGATGCGAGATGCGAGATTACTTTGATTCAGCCAGTCAGATCACGGCAAGACGAGACAAGACAGGACGTCAATATTGGCTCGATTAGGATGTGATGGTTTAGAATGGTGGATAGTACATCCAATCAGAATGAGATCTTGATTTGATTTGAATTTCGAAAATGGATAAACCGGGAAGTGAAAGAAAGACCACCCCTGACAATATCGCTCAGACCGGCCTCTTGGACGGCTGCATGGCAAAGGTAAACCGCAAAGGGAGAATTGCATAACTTAGAGTGGTATTATGCAGGGATAAGGGATGTATTATTCTTGTCGGTTCTCCATACAGAAAACAGGATGGATTGATTGCAGTTGAGGTTGAGTTGAAGCCGCTGTTTTCCTCGCTGCTTTATTATTCAGAGCTGCCTGCTTGCCTGCCTCCCTGCCTGCCTGCTCGTGAATCAACATGACATGCACCAGTTCTCTGGTTTTGATAAAGTTGGTACCAGTGGTGGTCGGCACAAGGCGGCAGAGAAGAGGCATGACTAGGATTAATCCTGTCCTACGATACATACGATAGACACGCCGATGCTTGTTGACTTGCCCGTCGAATCGCCTTTGCACAATTCCTCGCTCGTTTAACAGAAGAGGAGGAGGCTGCATAACATAACAATTATCCCCTCCTATCCTCTCCTCTCCTCTCCTCCTCCGCACGCCAATCCCCTTCAGTCCGTTCTCCTTGGCTGGCTGGCTGCCTGCCTTGGTTTTTTGTTTCCTTTGAACATCCACATCCTGCATCCTCCCCTTCCCCTTCTCTCCCTCTAAACTCAATCCACTTCTTACTCCGACGACTAAGAAATCATTCATTCTCACCTACGCTCGCTCTTGTTCCTTCTGTCCCTCGCTGGCTACGAGTCGTTTCCGAATTCTCCAGATCTTTTTCTAGTCCATCCGCCGTCCTCCAGTGCACGCGCGAGAGACCGAAAGCCGCTGTCTCAACTAGGACCCAAGCCAAAAGCCTCCCTTCCAGCGCTAAATCCTTCACCCAGGTCGATTCTGCACCGCACTGCACTGACTGCACTTCGCCGGCAACGTCAAACCCAAGCAACCAAAAGAGACCACCAGAGACCATCTCACGCCAGAACTTGCCGGACAGCAGGCTAGAAAGGTGCTGATCTCCACGGCGGCCCTTCTTTGTCTTGTCTTGCCCTGCCCCCTCCGCGCACTCAACACCTTTTACACT
This sequence comes from Leptodontidium sp. 2 PMI_412, assembly GCA_021432625.1. Taxonomy (NCBI): domain Eukaryota; kingdom Fungi; phylum Ascomycota; class Leotiomycetes; order Helotiales; family Leptodontidiaceae; genus Leptodontidium; species Leptodontidium sp. 2 PMI_412. The sequence continues at coordinate 3,207 of MU270584.1, read as the reverse complement.
CGTTCAATTCTCTCGTACCGTCCTTCCTCACCTTCGTTTCTCTCCCGTCACCTCATCACCTCACCTTTCTCCAAACTTCGCCCCCACTGTGTCGAGTCAACACAAACAGCGAGTGACCACGACGGATTGATATGGCGGTGATTGCCTTGTGATATTCACATTTCTCGCCGTTTCCAATGGGATACCTTGATTGATATTCCTGCCGACCTGTTTGCATTCCACGGCCGATATCCCTCCCGCACATCGTCATCTGCACCGTCCGAGACACCTTCTGCCAACAACTTCGAAAATCCGCAGAGTCTTCCTTACTCCTTTCAACCACGACACGATGGCCTCCTCAACAACCTGGTCTGCACGACTGACCCTCGCCGCAGTATTCCTCCTCGCCATCTGCCATCAAATCGCTGCATATGATGTGGTCTACTGCGCGAACTTCAATACGGCAGAAACTCCAAGAAGTAAGCCGCCCGCAAGATACTCTTGGGAGACGACGATACTAATAAGCATATGCAGATTTCAGTCTCTACCAGACAAACAGTCTCTGCTACGAATACTGTAACGGCGATACCGACCTCCAGTCCAAACAATATGCTCTCGCGGTTGTACAATTCCAAGGATGCTGGTGCACCGACTATGCCCCTACGACCACGACAACTGGCTGTACCCAGACTTGTCCAGGCTGGCCCGGGGAGCTGTGTGGCAATACATCCCCTGTTCTGTATGGATATGTCGAGTTACCTGCCTCTATTTCAGGTAGTCGAGGACCATCGTCATCTACATCTTCAAGTGCCAATCAGGTTAGTATCCCAGGACATATCCCCTTGTTTTCCTTTTTATATCGCCTGCTGGTCTGCGCCTTTTCCAGGCAGTTTTTTGACTAGAATCTGGCAGGCAACGGTAACTTCCTCTGTGACTACGTCCTCGACGACGGCTAGCTCTATGTCCTCTTCAACCGTATGAATCTTCTGCTTATTTCGAGATCGTCTGCAAGCTGCAGATGCTGAGATTGATTTCACGCTCCGGTACTGACTATTCATAGAATACAGAATCGACTATGACAACGCAGCAATCTTCGTCTACCGCCTCCACATCCTCCACATGGACTCCGACCCCAGTCACATCTTTAGAAACCATTACAGGCCAGGTCCGTACAGTGACAGTAACGCCTACCGTACCTCCGAATGCACAAGCAACCAATGGACTCGCACCAGCGAAGAAAGGTAGTGGCGGTGGACTTGGCACTGGAGGGGCTGTTGGACTCACGATCGGACTTGTAGCATTGGTTGCTATCATTGCTGCAGCCATATTCTTCTTCCTACGAAAGCGTCGTCGGGATCAGGAGGCTGCGGAGACCCTGAGTAGGAGGGGCAGTTCAGCAGGGTTTGGGGCAGCTGCAGTACCATCAAGAACGATGAGCGAGAACTCAAGATACGTCCTGGGAACAGATGGCCGACGAGTGGTAGAAACATGGGAGCCAGGAGAGACCGCAGAGGTTAGAAAAAGCCGACTGATCCCCGTAGATCAACGATTAGATCCATTCTCGTCCGTCTACCAAAGAGGTGACAACAAGAGTCGAGAGAGCGTCAACACAATCCGAGACGACCACGACTACTCTAGGCGGATGGTAACGGGTGGTACTGGCATCCTTCGAGCCACCAATCCCGACTAATGCATTTTTCTTTTCCTTACGAACACGAATGTCACGACACTTTCCTTTTTTACAATACACCTACATACAGGATTTGGACGTCATCCCACCCTCTTTTTGCGGTTTGCGTCGGCGTTACAGTGGTACGGGCTTGGGTCATCACATCACAATGTCCTGAGATTCTCTCTAAAGTCGAAAGGGTAATTGAGCGAGGATCTGGAGGGAGGGGGCGGAGGAAGCTTTTGCATGCAGCCATCCCATGCCACATTTTCATGGCTTGGGCCTGCCGGTCGGTGTTCACTAGTCACTCAACATGGTCTTCCCCTTTTTTTTTCGATTCATAATTGTAGTTATAGACGCATATTCCGGGAGGTGGGTTTAGGTGGTGGATAGGTGGCGGCAGGTGTTGGATTTCAGGAGATCTCTTCGATGGTTGATGGATCGATGCGATTATGGGAGATGGAGATGCAGATGGTCCCCTGGTTCAGCTGCACATGCACGGGGTAGAGTGCTTGTGCGTGTGGCGTATTTGAGGGAGAGAGGGAGTACATGCGAGAGAGAGAAAGATAGCTTGTACATAAAAGACCAAAAGGGGAGCAGCGGAAAGGACCAGACAGAGCACAAACTTGCTGGCTGGGGAATGCGTATACGAAAGAGGTTCCCCGCGTCTCTTGATATCTTTATTTTGTTGTGAAATTTTGTGCGAGAGGTGGTGAATGAGGTGGTGATTCTGCTCCTTGGAACTTGTTCTTGTTCGTCGCCCATGGATGGATGGTATTGGTATGCAAGATAAAACAACAAGGTGTGAACACGCCACTTTCCATACCGTACGTACTTTACTTTGTTCTGTTCTGTTTACTTTCCTTCCCCCCCCCCCTCCCTTCCCCAACAGTACCAAGGAAAGTATAGTATGTAAACACTCTGCAACTCAACTCCCCTCTTCGTCAACATCTCATCTCATAAAAATCAAATCATATCATATCATATCATCACCTAAACTAGCTAGCTAGCTGATGTGTTTACAAAAGTCTAAGTCTTCATTGGGTAATGGGGTCGTGGAGGGGAACGAGACAAAATGAGGACATTATCTATATTATTTTCATCTCAAAAAAGTGCAGTGGATCGGGTTGTGTGAGAGAATGGGAAATGGAGATTGTGAAGGGGAGGGGAAGAGGGGGGAGTGGCAAAACAAAAAAAAAAAAAAAACACTTAAAGCATCTGCATCAAGGTCCGTCTTCCCTGGTCGGTGGATAACCTTCATCTTGTGGACATATTTCTCTAGAAACAGAGACCAATTATCAAGTCTAGTAGACTCTTCTTTTTTTTTTTTTTTGGAGGTCTTTCTTCAAAACAAGACAAGATAAGATGGCTGGGTTGATCGGTAAAGACGGTAAAGTAGCGTCATCTAAGCAAGTATTAGAGTAATTTCTCCCAACGCCCCAAAAACCAAACCACTCGTCTCCGTCTCTAACTCCGTAGGCTAGGCTAGTAGATTCTGTTCTGCTAAAGATAATAATCTGGATAGGAATAAAATTGAGGGGTTTCCCCCCCCCCCCCCC
>MU270583.1:0-65721 GCA_021432625.1 Leptodontidium sp. 2 PMI_412 | reverse complement strand
CGAGTTGTTATAAGCAGCGAGCAGCTCCTCTGTTGATCGAGGAAATCGGTCCTCAAAGTCTGGGGCAATTGTGCGTACAGCAGGCACCGATACGCTCGTGAGGAAATCTGACTTGTTGGCTGCAGGGTCGCATAGGAAGCCAAGATCCTCCATGTATGGCACAGCTTCATCTCGAGGTCCGTAAAAGATCTGCTTGCCGTTGTCGAGAATCAGAATCTTGTCGAACTGCTCGTAGATGCCATTACCAGCTTGGTACAGACTGGCAATTGTAGTGAGACCAAGAATATCTGTCATGGCGCGCATGGCTTTCGTCCAATCTAGCGCAGTGCTCGCGTCGAGACCACGAGTGGAGTTATCCCAGGAGAAGACGCTGCCTCTAGTCGCAAGGCATTCGAGAATGGACACTCGCTTGCGCTCGCCACCCGAAACACCACGAATGAACTCATCTCCGACCTTGGTATCCTTTGTGTGTGTGATACCGAGAGACTTCAAGAGGAATTCTTTGTATATTTGGGCGTACTCCTCCTCGTTCTTGATGTCCGGTGGCAGGTGGAAGGGCACCTTCAAACGTGTGGCGAAGTCGATGGTGTCACCAACTGAAAGAGCTGGAAAGAAGATCTCCTCTTCTGTGTTCATGATGATCTGACCACGATATTGTTTGGCTTCTTGACTGGTCATGGAACCGAACGAGACGTCGCCAGTAATTTCTGCGAAGCCATTTCTGTGGTTTGATAGAACGCTAAGCAGTGTTGTGCATCCGGCTCCTGGATTTCCAAGAACAAGCAACATCTCACCGGGTTTGACACATCCAGAAGAGTTGTCGATAATAGTCTTCAGGGGTGGGTTCTTACTGCCCTTCCCGAATGGGTTGAATTGAGAGAGAACATTTTCGTTGTAAAGCGCATCTCTGCCGATGCCCTTTACTGTGAGGTTCTGCCATGTCACACCCAGCTTCTTCGATTTCCCACCGTTAGTCTCGTTACGTTGTCGTATTTGTAGTATATCTGGAGTGATGGGCCATTGTGAGATGTCTCGGGGGTCGTTCTTTTGGCCGGATTCGTCGTCTGACTGCTCCGCACTGGAGTTGACGATAGGGTCCGTCATTGGGGAGGGAGATCGTCCGGAGGGCTTTCCGAGCGAACTCGCCTGGTACATCGCTTTCTCGGGGTCGCGATTGACTTCCATGTTGTTGTTCTTCGGACTCGCTAATTTGCCAGACTTTGATAGCAGAAGAGCTTCGATGAAAAAAAAAAAAAATGCTGAAGATCAGACGACTGGAGTTGCCGGTGGGAGAGTAGTAACATCACGCACAAGATATAAGAACATAAAGTAATGAGATACTTGACCATAACTTAGCTTCCGATCAACAATCCGAGTCACCCAAAGGTGCCCTCGGAATCCCGAGCGTGAGGGTTGTCCCGCCCTTAAAGCCTCCGAATCTCTTTTGTATTGGCAGCGAAGCTCAACAATTCGACTCAAGGTCCGGAGCCCAAAGGAGCCGATCCTGGGAATTTAGAGCTGAATTGCCCCGGACCCACCGCAATCAAACTCCATGCACTATAAACCCCTAATGTGGGGCCGATTCTGGTAATGATTCACGGCCTGATGTTGAACCGTTTCTGAGGCGCTAACAGCAATGGATCACTAATCACCCCATCCGTGGTAGATGGGGTCAAACAACGCAGTGGAGCCCCCTCAGGAGAAAATACAGGCCTGGATAGATTATCACCATCATCGCAAACCACACCAGGACGAAGCGCCCATTGAAGAAGAACACCAAAACCGCCGAGGGAGCAACGTGCAACGCCAGACAACACATTAAAGACTCTCTAAGTCAAGACTAGGTACGGGCCTACTATCATCCAGTGTGCGCTCCATTCATTGTTGATTCTCGCAGCTCTGTTAGAGGCTCGGCTTGGCACTGGCATTGATATGATATCTACATCGAACGAATCGGCAGCAATCGCCAACGGAACGAAGGATACGATTCAAGAAACTGACAGTCATGGGAAGTCCTCAGTCAAGGCCAGTGACCTCTCCTTTAACGATAGTAATGATCACTTAAGCTTAACCACTAGCCAGAATCGGGATTGCAGTTTACTAATAAACGAAGACTTCATATCGTAAGAGATGATCTGCTCAAGAGTTAAAAAGACTCTTCCCCTAGCAGAAGTTTAGTAAGAATTATATGTGTAACTACAGCCCAACTTTACACTACATAATTAAAGCCAGATTTAGACTTCAGATATACTTTAATCAAATTCATAATTGTATTCTTATTATACACAAACAAAGGTTCTACACTACATTAAAACTTAGACCTGATCTCGGACCTCCACTATGCCTTTAATATTCTATCAGTGTGTTGACAAACTACTCTACTGCTCGAGTAGTACTCAAGTACTACTCTAGAGTAGTGAAATAGAGTAGAGTAGTTGATTTTTAGACTACTCTAGAGTAGAATTAGAGTAGTTGATTAGTAAGCTAATAATAGTAAGAAGAATAATAACAATAGTGTCTCTTAGGCTTAAACCTATTTTATAAATCCTAGCGTTAATAGATCTTCTTTATAATTACAGCATTTAAAAATACGGATTTTGCTCTCTTTAAATATAAACTTTTTATTAAATTCGGTTTATTAGATCTGTTATGATTAAAACTTATATATTATAGAATAAAATAACTGTTAGTAGTTTTAAAATAGCTTTATAAGTGCTACCGTGGACGGATTTTCTTAATAATTATAGCATTTAAAAGCGCTAATTTTACTCTCTTTAAATATAAATTTATTATTTACCTAAGTATTAGAAATCAAATATTGATTTATAATATAAAGAAACGCTTCAAATATAATTTATAATTAATCTGACAAATACTAATCTTTGATTTATAATCTTAATTATTAATTTATCTTACTAATATATTATTAGTCTTTTTAATTTATAATACTATATAAGTATTAATAATCGTAATTAATAATATAGATTAGCTATTATTAGCTTATTTAATAAGTTATTAAGGTTATACTACGTAGGATATAGGACTCTCGAAGGTTCTACGATAAGATAAGCGGCCCGAGCCGCATCTAGCTACTTTAGGTAAGGGTCCCGCAATCTAAGCCTAATTAGGCTAAGCGAGGTCACATGACTACTACTCGAGTACTACTCGAGTACTACTCTAGAGTAGTAGAGTAGAGTAGAGTATTAGGTAATATATACTAGAGTTGTTACGACCTACGATGCGCCTCGTATTCTAACCGACACGGGCTCGTAGCATCGCTGGCTATGCGACGGCGCTAAGCCCGATAGGGAAGACTAGGTGGCGAGCCTGTGACATGTTGACGTGAATGGCACTCGACTACGCTAGGCCCCATTAGGAGGGTCCTTCATATATATATACTCGAGCCCTCCCTTATAGAAAGCTCTCCTTTCCTCGTTGTCTTTTCTTCTCGATTCTGAGCGTAGTATTAGGCCCAAATATAAAGCTAGAGTCTACTCGCTGTATTAACCTCTTATTACAAAAACACTTTTTCGGGACTCTTGACCCCCCTGCCTTTGAACCACACCTGTTTCCATCTTATAAACTACCTCCTAACTAACCGATCTCCTTGCCCCTAGGCCTTGCAGTGGTATATTACCGCTGTAATAGCCGGGAGCTATGGAGCCCCTATTCGACCCCTTCGACTCCTCAGAGCCACCCACACCTACGCCAACGCCTAGAGACCTAGGAGAGCTTCCTACTAGGCTATCAAGAGTAGTAGAATCGACCGAGACTACTCCTAGAGCCCCTAGAGACCTAAGGGGCTCTATTTCCAACTCCCGGGGGCAAAATACCCCTATTCGGCTCTTATCGACTAGTGCGGCTCAACTGGCCCCTATAAAGCGCGGACTATTAAACAACCCCACTAATAATTAACACATCAACAAGACGCTAAGAATTAATACAGATTTTAATAGAAAATATCACTAAAACTAAACCTACTTCGAAAGTAGTCAAACCGGTAATACTAGCCAAAAGCTAGTTCTTGAAGCCAGAGACCTACTAGTAAGAGCATACTCAGCTACTAAGTCACGGGACGAGCAAGGGAAACTACTTAATTTACTTGAAATATTCAGGGAATACACAGAACACAATAGAATCAAGAATACGACTTCTATTCTAGCCTCTCAAGTAGTTAACTTAGAGAGAGTAATAAAAAAAATCGAAACACAAGCTACTAAGTCAACTACTTAGGCTAAAATAGCCGAAAAAGCTCACTTATAATAACTAACAATAACAACTCAGGTCAACAGTATAGTAACTAGTAGTACTAGTAATAGCGGTGCTAAGGGGAATAGGGCTAGGGCTCCGGGTAGCCCTAGGAACCTTATTAATAAGGGCAAAGGTAAGTTTGCTCTTACTAAGAGATGCACCCTCTTACAGGCACGGAATGTCTAAGTAAACACCTTCTCTTTTATTACTACGCGCAATTTACTTAATTATGCTTTTAATAAGAAGGGAATATAAGGACTAGTTGTTTCTTTTGTTTCCCTTTCTTTAAGGGGTAATTTAGTAGTTACTACTACCCCTGATTTTGATGTTAAGTTCTTGATTTTAAACGAGTCAATTATTAAGGGGGTGCTTCCCGATTTGATTTTAATTCAGAGAGGAGAGCCATAGTACAAGGTTGCTATTTATAGTATCCCTATTAGGGAGTTTAATACAGAAGAGGGATTAAACTCTAAGTTAGTCGCTGAAGAGATTCAAACCTTTAATAAAGGTTTTACTCTTATAAGAAAATCCTTTTAGACTACTCCTAAAGAAAAACGCGACTCAGGCCTAGTACAAACAGGTACTATTATAGTAGCTTTCCTAAGCCAAGAGTAAGCAAAAAGAGCTATATTAAATAGGCTTTATATTACGGGTATTTCAGTTAAAGTAGTAAAATATATAACTACTCTTAGTACTTCTTAATGTACTAGATGCGCTGGTTTTGGGCACTCTAAAGCCTTTGTAAAAGGAATAAGAAGTGTATTTTATGCGCAGAAAACTATACAAGTAGACAATATAGTTATAATACTTGTAAATCAAATACTAGGTGCTTACACTTAAGTATAAGATGTGCAAATTGTAATAGTATTACTTATACGGCTGATTCTAAGTTATGTGAGGTATACTTAGTAATAAAAAATAAAGCAAATAATATTAGTAGTACTAATAGGCCTATTATAATAGACGAACCAATCACAGTTAATGATAATTAGTCTTAAAATACTACAAATCAATGTGAATAAGAGTCTCTCTACTACAGAGCACGTTCTTTAGTCGGCTATAGAGCTAAATATATTTATATTAGCAATTCAGGAGCCTTAGACTATTAGTAATAATATTAGCGGCTTTCGTAGCGTCTTATACCCTAGTTTTAAACAAGTGCTCCCGAATTACGGTTCTCTTAGGCCTAGAGCTTTATTTTATGTACTAGACTTAATTAGTACTACTCTAGCGCCTAGCTCACCACAAGACCCTGATTGTATTATTTTAGACTTAGTTGAGTATAAAACTCAATTAATTAATGTTTATAATGCGACTCACCCTGAGTCGGAATCCCTTAGTAATATTAAAACCCTACAAAGAATAAGTTTATTACCAGACTTATTCTTAAATAAAACGATATTACTAGGGGATTTTAATATACATCACCCGTGGTGGGGCCTTATTACACCGCAAAGCGGTAATATAGGGGTATTATTAGACTTAATTGAAAAACACTCTTTAAGCCTATTAAATACTCCCAGGGAAGGAACGTTTTATAGACCACATATAGAGGCCCCTTCTGTATTAGACCTTACATTTGCTACTTAAGGAATAGTAAACTAAGTCGAAGATTAGTAAATATTACCTGATCTAGGTTCAGATCACTTTGGGGTACTATTTACTATTACATTTACTTGTAGTAGTATTAGTACTAGCCCCCTAAAGGTCCCCCGATTTAATACAAAGAAAACAGATTAGGTAAAGTTTAATAAAAGTCTTAATAATTATTTTTAGGACTTTAATTATAACCCTAATTCTAAGTATATAAATCAAGAGCTTAATGACCTAGGGGAGCTATTTACTAGGAATATAATTCAAGTGGCTAAAGATTCTATTCCTAGATCTTATAAGTCAATTGCTAGTAAACCTTAGTGGAATGAGGATCTTAAAATACTACGGAAATTAATACAAAGATATTACTGTCTAAATAAGGCCTCAGGGTATATCCTCTACTTTTAAGAACTAAAAAATACTAAAAACCTTTATTTTAATACTATTAAGGTTGAAAAAAGAAAGTATTAGAATAAGTTCTTAGAAAAAGAGGATTCCTAGTCGATTTTTAAAGCTATATCATATACCAAAAATAATACTAGCTCTCTTATACTAAGTCTTTATAATTTAGAGACTAAGGAATTAGAGTCGACTTTCTAACAAAAGTGTAATATTTTTAGAGGTACTTTACTTCTAGAACCTCCTATTTTAGCGCCTATTGATTTAACGTCATATATAAGTAGTAATACTTAGAAATGGCCTCTTTTATCTAAAGTAGAGCTAAAGGATTCATGTACTTCAAAAATTAAGGGCAAAACCCTTAGACCTGACTTAATTACTCAAGAGATTATAATTAAAGCTTATTTAGTTATCTCAGAAGTCTTTTTTATAACTTATTTAATACTTATAAATCAAGGGTACCACCCTAAGTATTAGAAAGAGGCTACAGGGTTTATTCTTAAGAAACCAAAAAAACCTAATTATTCTAAACCTAAGGTATATAGAGTTATATCACTACTTAATTGTCTAGGTAAGGTTTCTAAAAGAATTTTAGCTAAGCGCCTAAGTTACTTAGCTGAAACAACTACTTTATTACACGATAGTCAAATCGGTAATAGACTTAAAAAATCAGCTATTAACGCAGCTTTACTTTTATAAATAGAAGTAGAGATTAATAAGGCAAATAAGCTTAAAACTACTACTTTATTCCTTGACGTCAAGGGAGCTTTTAATTACGTTTCTAAGAATCGTCTTATTTAGGTTTTAACTCAATTGAAATTACTAATAAGTCTAATTTTGTGGATTTCGTTATTTTTAGAAAACCGTACTTTACAACTTGCCTTTAATAATAAATTAGAGGAATTCCAAATTGTAAATATAAGTATCCCTTAAGGGAGCCCTATTTTACTTATTTTATTCCTTATATATATTCGAGACTTATTTAAGTCTAAGAATATTAAGCCAATATTATACATGGATAATTTAGCATTAATAGCCTCTTCTAAAAGCTTTAAAAAAATATAAGTATCTTAAAAAGAGAAGCTAGCTTATTAGTCAAATTAGGGGAAGAATATTCTATTAGCTTTAATATTGAAAAAACAGAGCTTATTCACTTCTTTGGAAGTAAGAATACCCTTAATATTACACTTCCAAATAATACTATACTAGCTCCTAGTAAGCTAGTTAAATGGCTAGGAATATATTTTGATTCAAACCTTAAATTTAAGAATCATAAGTCAATTAGAGTTTCCCTTATAAAGCAAATGTTTTATTATATAAATCGACTCTCAAATATTACTATTAGGCTCTCCCCGTTTGTAATTCGTCAATTATATATGGCTTGTGTTACTAGCGTAGCCGACTATGGTTTTATATTATAATAGAAAATCAATTGCCTTAATAAGGCTATGATTAGACCATTTTAAGCTTTACAAAACTTAGCTACTAAGAAAATATTAGGGGTCTTTAAAATAGTACTTATAATTCTATTAGAGCTTGAAGTAGCTTTACCTCTACCTAATATTAGACTAAATTATACAAGTCGGCGCTATATTCTCCGCGCCTTAAAACTTAGTAAAAAACACCCTATTAGGCTCGAAGTTGAAAAGGTTATTACAAGAGCTAATAAGGAGTATGACTTACTAAGTATTTTACCTGAGTCAATTACTACTATTTCAAGCCTAGTTTATTTAATATATTATATAATTGACTTTAATACTTTAGAAGTAATAAGGCACTTTTATTTCCCTCTATGGGAAAGAGAAGTACCTTATATTTTTAGAATATCTAAGTTATCTAAAGAAGACGAAGCTAAGGCTCACTTATAATACTTACAAAGTAGTTATAATAGTCGGAATACCTCTATTTATATAGACGGCTCTCAGACTCCTGAAGGGTGCGGAGTAGGCTATAGTGTAGCTGTTTATACACATACACAAGGATATCCCCTTATACTTACATTTACAAAAATAGGTAATTTAGGGGAGGCCGAATTAGTATATAACGGCGAGCTAGAAGCTATTACACAAGCCATAGAATACGCTAGTAGTACGGCGAAAGAAGGGGATAATTTTACAGTCTTTTTAGACAATTAAGCCGCTCTCTTAAGACTAAAAACTCCCTTAGATAACCCGGGGCAAAGCCAACAAATTAGAGCTATATTAACGTCTAAGGCTATTAATAGTCTAAATGCTAGTATAACTTTAGCTTGGGTCCTAGGTCACTCTAATATAATTGGAAATGAAAAAGTAGACAAATTAGCTAAAATAGCTACTATGTCGTCTATTAATTCTAATAATACTTCTTTTGCGTATTTAGGAGTTAAACTAAGTAGTCAAAAGAAGAATGAAATTGGAGCTAATATAACTCAAAATATCAATTCTCAAACCCTAAAAACGTACTCTAAAAAGTATATATGCAAAATAGTTAAAAAGCTACTTTTACCTACTAGTATTCTAAGAGAAACAAGCAGCTCTTTTTACTAATTAAAACTAGGGCATAGATACTTAAAAGCCTACTTATATAAGCTAGGGCTAGCGTCTAATAACAAGTGTAGATGTAGTAGTATTGAAACTGCAGAACACTTATTACTTAGTTGTAAATACTATAAATTAGAGCGTAAAAAACTTTATTCTAGTATTAAAAGCAACTTAGAAATTAGGACTATTACTATTCCCGTTTTATTACATACGCAAATTGGAATTAAAGAAATACTAGTATTCTTAAAAGAGACTAGTATATGTACAAGGAAATGGCACCAAGAGAGGCTAGGGATTAAAGAAGAAGAAGAAGATTAGGCTATTAGGCCTTAATTTGTACTTTCATTTAGTTATTTCCTTTGTTTTTTGATTTTAATTTTCTTATAAGTTACAGGGAGAATGTTCCCAAATGTACAGTCGCAGTCTAATTCGAACTGAATTTTGTATATAATAATTAGCCACGCTAGTAGACTAGCCGTGCTACATAGTTTCTAACTAATATAGCACGTTAAAAGGAAAAAAAAAAAAAAAAAAAAACCTCTTATTAGCCGTAATATAAAAAAAGACTAACACCCCTTTACTATAAAGCGTTATATCTCACCCGGTCTTGCGCCTTATTGACTTGCCCTTATAGTAAGTTAATAATAAGCCTTAACGCCTTAGCCTATTTGACAAATAAGTACCTTGCTGCCCTAGTAATAGACTATCCTAGAGAAAGCTAGATATTCTCTCGCGGTTAACTTACTTTACCGTAACTTGACGCGCGCCCCTGTTTCGAACGCATAACTAATTAACAAATTAATTAATAACCTCAAATACCCCTTAACCCCACCTTACTACTACTGCCGACCTCCCCCCCTCGTCGGCGAAGCTCTAGAGAAAGAAGCGCCCCTTTACGGCTAGGCTTTAATAATATTCCTGTCCCTTCGGTCGAGACTCTCTTAAAGGAACTAGAGAGCTTTAACGGATTCGACTTAGACCCGGAGGACAAACCCTAGCGTTTCTTCGACGCATCGCTAGAGCCTACCGATATAAAAGGCCTTACCCCCGCTTAATAAGCTAAGGTAGATCAGCTAATTAAGGACTTTATTAGCTTTATTATCGCCGCCGCTATTACGTAGGCCCTTACTTAATATACTATTAATAACCCCTATTAAGAGACTCGTATTCCTTCCCCTTCCTCTAACTAATTATCACGTGCTTTTACGGCCGACCTCTAGCTAACCGCCGACTACTATCTGCCGAAGCTAGATATGTCGATCCGAATAATAGAGCCTTTTAAAGTTAAGTACCCTTAACTCCCCTTTAATAATTATAAGGGAAATATTAAATATAATACTTAAAAGATAAAGATAAAGTTATTCCTAAAAGAGTACTTTAGTAACTTCAAGAATAAAGTGTCTTAAGTTAAGGCTTACTTCTAGTGTATCGCTAGCGAAGTTAAGACTATTATCTTTTAATATATAGACCCTAACTATGCCGGAACCTTTAATATAGTAGCCGACGTATTAAAGGCGCTAGACTAGCGATTCTTCGACTATAACTAGGTCTAGGCTGCCAAGAGACTTTATAATTAACTTACTATAAGAAATATAACGTATAACGACTTCCGGGTTAAATTCACGTCTTACGCAGTTACAGGCAAAATCGCTCGCGCCCGCTAGTTCGAGGATGTGTGTGAGAAGGCATCCCTGACTCTTAAACGTATAATCTACATCGAGAAGTACAAGATAAACAGTAATTACACTACTCTCGATAAGTTCCTGGCTATTACAGACCGAGAAAGCCGTAATATTGCCTTAAAAGAAGCCGCTTTAACTCGTAAAGCTTAGTCTAATATAGCCTTTAATACTAACGACTTACGCGGTATCCTAAAAAAGGAAAACTAGTGTGCTACCTCCCTTATGTCGGCTACTACGACATAGAGACCCCTGACCCCGACTCTAAGATAGTCGTTAGATGTCCGCTAACGTACGCCCTCTCCTTCGCCTGTCTTGCGCCGACCTGAGTCCCTTGTACTTTCCCTTATACTTAAGGACGTCTCTTTTAATACTTGTCTCTATTATAATAAGACTAGCTATTAAGTTAGCGACTGTCTTAAGAGCCGTAAAGACTAAGCTCTTAATAAGTCGATTTCTTAGTTAGTCGTCGGCGAGGACTTAAAGACTAACGAGCTATTAAAAAACTCTTAGGCCGTAATAAAGACTCACACCTCGACATAAGCTACAACTTATAGAAGGACTTAGTATTTAATTTCCGTGCTTTTATTAAAAGACGTCAATTTTTAATTAATATTAAACTAAAAAGGAATAAATTCTTTATTAAAACCCTTATATATATTAATAGCAGAGCTAATATTTTCGGTATTATTAAAACCTCTTTCGTATACTAACTAGTTAAGTAATTTAATATTTCTTTTATATCCCTCCCTTAATTAATTGTCTTAATTAACTATAATAGTAAGAAAAGTAAGCTAATCGACACGGCCGTCTTATTTACCTTAACAATCGACCGCTAATAAATCAATTTCCCTTTCTTAGTAATTGACCTAAGAAACACTAACGTTTTAATTAGCCGGAAGTTCTTAGAGTATTACGACCTAAAGCAGTCGTATATTAAGAACTATAATCGACTAAAATAGCTATTAAATATACTAGTCTAACTATACTTTAACTAGTAAGTCTTCGTCGATATTAACTGTTTTAACAAGTTAATCGTTAAGTCTTATTAGCTTAATACGAAACGAAGGGATGCCCTTATAAACGCGGACGACTACTATTAGAGGCAAGCCAAGATTGTGGCACTTAATAACTCTAAATTAAAGGTCTTTATACGACTTACTACTAGCGTCTCACTGACTCGACCCTCGAGCTTCGTTAAAGAGGTTAAAGAGCGCCTACGTGTTATAAAGGATTAATTAAACCCTCTAATATCCTATAATCTGGGATTACCTCTTAAGGACGGGAGAGCCCGTGGAGCCTCCCCGGCGAATCACTAACTAAAGGCGCTTATTATAGAGATTTTCTTTATATTAATAGCGGCAATATTTACGACGTATCTCTAACTTAAGAAAACCAAGAAAAATAAGGTAGAAACCTTTATAGTATTAATATATAAGATCGACTAAGAGCTGACTCGACGTCGGCGAGAGGCCTTAGACTAATTAAGTGTCAAGCTAGTATTAATAAATAGAGACTTGACCTTAGAGGAGGCCTTAAAGGCTAAGTACGCGCAAGATAACGAACTAATAAGTAAGAAGCTCCTTATAAAGTATTAAGAGTATACCCCTCTTTTCTCTCGGCGAGCCTCTAACGAGCTATTAGCGTATCGCTAAGGCGTAGACTACTAGATTAAGCTTACTAAGGAGAACGACTTGTCCTTTAAACCTCTTTAATATATAACTAAAGAATAACTGTTAGAGATTAAGTAGTATATTATTAATAACTTATATAAAGGTTTTATTAAGCCTTCTAGTATACTATATACGGCCTCTATTCTCTTCGCTAAGAAAGCCAATAGTAGTCTTTGGCTGTGCGTCGACTACTAAAAGCTAAATGCCTTATTAAAGAAGGACCTGTACTTAATCCCTCTAATCGATAAGATAATAACACGTATTTATAAGGCAAAGGTCTTTATAAAGCTCGATATTTAATAAGCTTTCTACCGTATTCGTATATCTCCTGAGAGCGAGGATTACACGACCTTCCGTACTTAATATAGCACGTATAAGTATAAAGTCCTTCCCTTTAGCCTTATAAATAGTCTAGTAACTTTTTAGCGATTTATTAACGATATCCTTATAAAGTACTTTAACGACTTCTACGCGGCTTATATAAACGATATCCTTATATATTCGTTAACTCCCGAGGAACACGAGGTCTATGTCAAGAAAGTAATAATAATATTATAGGTATATAGACTCTAAGCTAATATTAAGAAGTCCGAGTTTAATATATAAAAGACAAGGTTCCTGGGATTTATTATTAGAGTTAATAGCGTAAAAGTGGACTTAGAGAAGATTAGTATAATAAAGGACTAGCGATATACTAATAATATACAGGGTATATAGAGCTATCTTAGCTTTTATAACTTTTATTACTAGGTTATTAAGGACTATAACTATATCGTACGACCCCTTATAATATTTATTAGAAAGGACGTTCCCTTTGTCTTTAATAATGCTTATAAGAACGCCTAGGAGACTCTCTAGGAAGCCCTCTAGTCTACGCCAGTTCTTTACTACTACGACCTTACTAAGTAAACGCGGCTAAAGACTAATTCCTCTAATAAAGTCGTCGCTAAGATCTTATCTTAACTTTAAGAGGACGACACCTTTTACCTCGTAAGATACTTCTTTAAGACTATAATAGACCTTAAGCTTAACTATTTAATTTACAATAAAGAAATACTAGCGATTTTCCAGTTATTTAAGTAATATTACTTAGAACTCTTAAGTACTTAGAAAAATGTCCTTGTTTATATAGACTACTAAGCCTTAGAATACTTTATAATTACTAAGGACTTTACGGCTAAGTAAGCTCGATAAGCTAAGTTCTTTATAGACTTTTATTTCACGATTATATATTATATTAAGACGACTAATATATTAACTAATACCCTGTCTCGACAAGATCAGGACCTTATAGCTATAGAGGCACGTAAGTGGGCTATTTATAGTTAATAGTTAATTCTAAAGGACAAGATTAACCCGTGAGTCGCTAACGACCTCTAACTTTCTGCCGTCGATCCTATAGACGCCTATATTAAAGTCGTAGAGATAATGCCCCTAACACCTATAGAGGCTATAATCCCGGATCACGATACTAAGTCACGTGACAACTTAAAGCTAGAACTAGAACTAGAACCCGAGTTAAATACGGGAGTACTAATCGACCCGGAGACGCCTACTACGAAAGAGTTAGACTTTAACTTTATAGTAGCGTGTAATATCGCTAAATACGACGTTATCGACTAAGTGCTTTTGGCTAATAAGTCTTCGCCTTCGCTAGAGTCTCTTAGATAAAAGGCTAGGGAATAGTCGCTAGATTACGAGCTAATAAACAATAAGTTACTATTTTAAGGCCGCCTAAAAGTGCCCTTAAAACCGCCGGAGCTTCGCACGACACTTATTCGCTATATATGTTCTTAACCTTTAGTAGTACACGCGGGGATTAGAAAGATAAAGGCATTATTAAGTCGTAAATATTATTAGAACGGCCTTATTACGAATATAGCTTAATACGTAATAAACTATAGTTACTCTCGACAAAAAGCCTATAAGAATAAGACCCTTAGTTTCTTACACCCCCTACTAATACTTACTCGGCCGTATTAATACCTCACAATAGACTTTACGAAGCTACTATTAGACAAGTACGGCTATAACTTCGCTATAGTTATCGTCGACCGCTTGTTTAAGAAACTAGTCTTAATACCTTATAATAATATAATTATAACTAAAGGTATAGCTATTCTCTTCCTCGTCTATTAGACTTAATACTTCAGTATACTAGAATTGATTATCTCGGACCGAGGACTTTAGTTTGTCTCCTCCTTTTAAAAGGAGTATTATTGTATCCTTAGGACTAAAGTGAAGTTAACGACGGCGTATAACTTAAACGTCGACGACTAAATAGAAGTGACGAACTAATATATTAAGTAACGACTTTGTCCCTTTTACTATTACTATTAAAATAATTAGAGCGACCTCTTATTAATTATAAATATCGCTTAATTAACGTTATTACACGAGGCCTTAAGCCGCCTGTTTCCTTTCTAGTTACTTAATAGCGTTAAGCCAAGGACTTCTTAGGACTTAGTTAACTTAGCGCCACTAGCTATAGTAATAAAGTAATTCAACTACGAGGAGGCTTTATAAGTAGCTTTATAAATAAAGGAGGTTATAGAAATCACATAGTCGTCCCTAAAGGACTAATAAGAGAAAATAAAACGACTAGCGAACTATAGGCGACGCGCCGTTAATTAAGACGTTAGCGACTTAATACTAGTCGACACTTAAAACTAGAACGTTAACTGACCTTTAAAAAAAGTTATTTAATAAGTAGTACGGCCTTATTAAAGTAATTACTAGGGAAAGAGAGAGTTAAAGAGTTAAGCTACTAAAGGACTAGTTAATTTACCTCGTCTTCTACTCGTACTCGCTTCGTAAGTACGTCGACAACCCCTTGCCGAGACAAGCTAGAGCTACGCCGGCACTTATCTAATTATTACTTAAGTAAAATAAGTGGGAAATTAAAGGCATCTTTAGCTCTAAGGTTATACAGAATAAGCTATTCTATTATATTAAGTGGTTAAGCGCTGACGAAGACCTGGAGTAGTACTTATACTTAGACGCTATAACAGCTCTATATATAATTAAGAGGTTTTACTTAGAGTATCTTAATACTAAAGGCCCGCTAAGAGCTCTCCTAAAATGAATAGAGGCTTATAACGCTAGTATCGACGACTATAACGACTTAAAAGACGATATAATTATAACTATAACTACGCGGACGTAGTTTTTTAGGAGGGAGGGGTAATGTTACGACTTACGATGCGCCTTATATTCTAACCGACACGGGCTCGTAACATCGCTGGCTATGCGACGGCGCTAAGCCTAATAGGGAAGACTAAGTAGCGAGCCTACGATATATTAACGTGAATGGCACTCGACTACGCTAGGCCCTATTAGGAGGGTCCTTCATATATATATACTCGAGCCCTCCCTTACGGAGAGCTCTCCTTTCCTCCTTGTCTTTTCTTCTCGATTCTGAGCGTAGCATTAGGCCCAAATACAAAGCTAGAGTCTACTCGCCGTATCAACCTCTTGCTAGCCGTAACAAGAGTAGAGTAGAGTAGTGGCCACTACTCTACTCTACTCTACTCAGTCAACATACTGTATTCTATATAGTGTTTATTATCGTCTGTGACGCCTAAGTATATAAAGTTATGTGAGATATTTTATTAAACGGCGCGAAGATATACTGAGATTTCGGAGGCAAAGGTAAGCTTTTCTTCGTCGCTCACAAACCACAGCTTATAAGAATAAAGGGAATCGATGAAGCGTTTACTGTTTACTATATACAATGCTAGTATCTTATTACAACTTTCGAGGCCCAGCGAATATATATTACAAGATCATAAATGAGTACTAGAAAATGTGTACGTCTTATTCAAATAATAGGCTTACATCGAATTAATAAGTACGGCTCTTACATAGGAATAATTTCGGAGGCAAAAAGCTTCATCGAGCTAAAAGAGCGACGTCGGACTTTCTGGGCCGCATATCTTAGCGATCGCTTCGCGAGTAAATATAATAGATAGCCGATGGCTATTAATAAGTATGAAGTATAAATGTATATTTATTATTTAAACTAAGCTAACGTATTAGATATACACAAACCTTCCTTCCTCTATATATGCCTTCGAGAATGACAAAGAAGAGACGAGCATTTCTCTCGCAGATACTTTGGCTAATAAAGGAGCTGTAAACCTGTCGTTATTATTCGCAGTAGTTATTCTAGCCTCGACTCTATTAAGTCACGTTTTAATATATATCTACAATAACAAAATACTAAATACTTCCGAGACGCCAGGCCACTGTGAGTTCTGGGCCAAACACTGAGAGCTAAATACGAGTATACTTAATATGTTTATACATTTACCGGACTAATTTAGGGTATTAGCGGGGGCCGGTGATACAAATGTTGTCTTCCTAAACATAACATTACAAATAGTAACAATTTGTTTACACTAAGTAGCCATAAAGACCGCTTTGAAATACTATAAAGACAACGATTTTATAGTCTAAAGCATGAACCGATGTATTACTACAATAGACGCAATCACTATAGTAACACGATGTATTAACTACAATGATCTCTCTAAGGTAAGTATTAGTACTTAAAAAGCTAGAGCTAAGCTAACGAACTGTAGTTTAACTTATAGTCCGGATTTTATTTATTTATGGCCGGCGTCGTGTATTACTACGACTTAAGATTCAGCCGCCCACTAAATATACAAAGTTAGCCTAATCTTAGGTTCTTGTAGTAAGTCTTAAAGAAACTAGGAAAATTTCACTTTATCGCTTAGTATTTCAAAACTTTATTATAGGTTGAAATTAGTGTCCTACGAGGTAATCGGCGTTATAATATTAGTAAGGGCGGTCAGAAGCAGCCAAACTTTCTACGTCCCAAGGATATAAATTCTTAACTACGTAATAGTAAAGAACGAGCTACTTCGATAGTAGAGTGCCATCTCTTGAAGGCTCTTAGTGGCCTCTTATAATATAATACGAACGATATTTTAGTTGTGCAAAAAGAGGACATAGATAGATTTCCGCATACTAACGAATATGTCCTAGACACTAAACTATAACGCTAAAGACTAAATTCTTAGGCACACAAATCGCCAGGGAAGGAGCAGAACCGCGGATTACATATAGCGGAAGTCCTAACGACCTAGCGAGACATAGCTTCTATTAATAATTACGATCTACAAAACCTCACACATAACTTAACGGCCACAATGGAATTTAAGCCTTAGTAGCGACTAACGACGGGTGCTGACTAGTAATAGAGTTCTCTTACATCTTTAACTTAGGATAATCGGTTAAATAGACGATGCGAAGCCCTAGTACATAAATTGTTCGATCTGAGATTTGACAATAACAATAGCACGCCCCAGAATATAATTGTCCGTGCGGCAATCGATATGTCTTTACGGAATAAGGCGCATAGTTTAAACTCCTATTTAGCTCAGGGAAACCAATCTGGGGCTTTCGACCACGAGTTCTGGGGAGTCTAATACGGATGCATTCCACGTTCGCCTTTATTATTAGATTGTATTCTTCCTCAAGGAATTTATTTATTAGATTCGTCTTACTCCCGGACTAATACCATCTATACTTATACCACTTTCATCGAGAATCAAGCCATCGGGACCTGAACTTGTCAAACCTCCTCTACTATACACCCTGGGGCGATAAACTCTCCTTCTCGCTGATGCCTCTTCTAAGAAGCAAACAGGCCAAGACCTTAATTCTCATCGATAGCGGCACTTCAGTCCTCACTGCCACTACCCTCTCAACAATCGGCAAAGCTCTCATTGCAATAGTCAACCACGCTAATGAGTGTCTAGTTAGCGCCAAGGTCTGGCATAGTCTACTAGATTGGCGAAATACTTTAATAGTTCAATTCTGAACCTTTAGCGACATAGATGTCATGGGTTTCGCGGGAAGTAGTCTTGAGAAGAGTTGAGAATCCTGATCCGGGCGGCCTTAAAACGACAAGCATCTTTCTACTCCTTACGAGACCTTCGAAGTTGCGCAAGATCTCGATTTTCCTGGGTGAAGAAGTTCGTGTAATTCTCCCTACTAATCAGGCAAGACCTAACCATATATTTCCAACACTCTTTTGGTAGTCGGTTGGATTTCCAAACCGTAGACATTTAGATTGCGAAATGCGATCCCGGCAGTTCGATTGGGAAATTTTTCCGGGTCCCGGGACTTGAGATGGACGAGTGCTTCAGCCCACGCCCGAGGCCCAAAGTTTGGGGATTTTGGATCCAGTATAGAATCAAGGTTCGAGATTGTCGTTTTCTGGATTACTCAATCAGTCTCGATCATCTGGCTCTGACTTGGAAGGTTCACTTACTCGTAATTTCTGTTTAATTGCCCTTATCGGCGCAGTAGCAAAGGAAGCCTATACAACCCCCAACACTGCACAAAGTGTGCTAAGCTTCTTAACCATCTTGAAGCTTTTAATCAAGCACCTGATGATGTATCTAAGCAAAGTGGGAAGAGTTCTAAAGCTTCAAATCATATTAGCACCGCCCATAGTCGCACTAGGAGCTCCCAGTGTAATGTTTACACCGAGGCACAGCATAGATGGGATCAACACTCACATTATTATCGCGACCCCAAGAACTTTCTCGTCTTGTGCTGCAGCTCTAACTCCACGCCCAGCCGGAAGAGAAGCTGCTTATATATGCCACCGGCAGTCCATAATCGTCAATTGTTCGCCATAGCCATGTCGTATCCCACCTTTGTGCGAGTGATTGATGCCTTCCAGCCTTCGCAATCCGGTGGTTTCTCCCCGCTCCCCCATCCAGAAGGTGTTATGCAGAGATGACGCTGATTCCAATGTCCGCTTCATGGCTAAAGCCTGATTGGGGTGCCTGGGCTGGGACCTGCTGCTTTGAGCTTGGCCCGCGGGGATGGAGCGGCAGATCTTGCCACCCGTAGATTAACGGACATACCGTAAGATATATTTTAGACTTCTATAGTGTTGATTCTTCTTAAGTTGAACTTTTCGGATTTTCTTCTCAATTGTAACCCGCCCCTCGCTTTATATGTCAATGAAATAAGAGATTGATCTAGCCTAAGTCGATCACCGTTCTCCCAGTCTCAGTTTTACAAGTTTCTTCTCATCTCTATACCACTAGTTATCTTGCTTTTATACTTATGTACCTTTGTGCAGGAATACCAAAGTTCATCAAGCTCCATATCATTTACGTATCATTTTGAGCTATATTTGAAATTTACAAAGTATTACTCTCGCGCCCTAGGTACCTACCTATTCTCCGATACCCTTCCCAGTCCAAACCATCCATCCCCCAAACTCTAAAAACTCCAAAACACCAACTCCAAAACCCACCTCCCTCATCTAAAACTAATGAACCTAATCTTTCCTATACCCCAACTCCTCTAAAATACCTCCCTTCTTACTCCCAAACGTCTTTCCCCTAAGTAGCGCCGTCTCTATAGCCGGCGGGCTACACACAAAAACCCTACTCTTCTCCTCCGCCCTCCCAGAAACCTATTCCAGCAACTCCCTCGTCACATATCCCTTCCTAAACACACTCCCCTCCTCCAATCTATTAACCGTATAAACAGCTCTAAACCTCTCCTTTCCAAACTGCCTCTCGAGCTCCTCGAACTCTTTGCGGAAAAGCACGTCGGCGTCGCTATTAACACCAAAGACGAGCGTGATTCTCGTCTTGTCGATAAGGTTATGTAAGATCCCTTAGACAAGTTAGTACATAGGCGTTATGCCCGCGCCGCCTGCGATGAGCGTTATGAGGGGGTGTTTATTAGGTGTCTAGTAGTAGCCTTTTAGGGAGCCGGCGAAGTAGAGTGTGTCTCCTGGGGAGAGGGAGTAGAGATATGTGCTTGCTTTTCCGTCGGGATATTTCTTGACGAGGAGGTCGATAGCTCCACGATGATCTGAGATTTTCAAAGTTCAATATTTTTGTTGTTTCTGAGAGCTAGATCGGGCACATACTTAATGAACTAACAGGTGTATGTGGTCTCACAGTAGGGAACATCTTCCCTTTCAGCCAAGTAATCACTAACACGGAAGCTTTACAATGTTAACAAAGATTCCTGTTCGAACCACGGGGTACAGCAACATATAAGTCAGAACCAACCCACTCCGAGTATCTTCATTTGGAAACTCAAATCGTAGTCATTTCGTGCTATGATTAACGACTTCTAAACTCCCTAGTTTTAACGACTGACTAAACCAACTTGAAAATACAGTTAGTGGTTCAGGAGACTCCGCAAATACATTATTAGTGAAATATGATTTCGTAACCTAGAACCCAACACCTGTAGCGCCTAGAAGGCCAACAGTAACAGCTGCTGGCCTTTAAGTGCGGAATATGGCTCGTGCGGCCATCGTTGAGTAAGAGATAGAGATTTGTGAGGTGAAATGGATAGAAGACAAATAGATGGCTGAGTGTATTCGACTTGCGTTATTGCTCCCGAAACCCTATAAAAGACGCTTCGATCTTTATATCTACAACCCGACACGATAGGGGAGACTAAGCAGGAACAGACTTGGCGGCCGAGTAAGTACTCGTAGATGTCCAGACTCTAGACTCCAAAAACCTGATATTGCATGGATGGGCTAAGAGCTGACAGGTCCAGCTTCGGGAAATAACAACATTGAAAAAGCCGTGGAACGTGGCAAGGGCAAGTGCCGTCCATAATCACCACTCAAGAATACCCCTTCTATGACAAATTAACCAGCCGGGGCGGGTTGGATTCTCATGGTTTCGCCAACAGAGGTGCCGGGGGTAAAGTTTGTCTCACCGCCTTTACGCAGAACGTTCTACAAGTACCTCCTATCAAACCCAACAAATCCCTACTTCATACTTCGTGGCAGGCATACTTGTATTAGATAGACACTTCATTTCAAATTCGACAAACCCAAGCACCACTGCGTTGTTTGACCCCTGTTTGGCTTGCTTCTTTATCTCCCCATTTTCACCTTATCAAGGTGCAGAATGAAGAGCCAGGGTATCCTTTCCACGGATGGGGTGATTAGTGAACTAGCGTTATAAATACCATTGCTGTTAGCGTCTCAGAAACGGTTCAACATCAGGCCATGAATCATTACCAGAATCGGCCCCACATTTAGAGTTTTATGCAGTAATACGGAGAATGTGGATGGTGCCGTTTCCGAGACACCGATGGGCAGCCATACAACCCGTTAGTACTTTCGTACTGTATTGGGAAAACCTTAACGGAGGTACAGCGGTTATCTTTTACCCCAGGTTTTTGGCAGGGGGGTTCGCCTTAACCGAAAAGGGTAATAACACCTTGTAAGGGGAGGAACACGAAAGCGATGTGTATACTATGCGTTTGTATTGTAAACAATATATAATTTAATGTAATTGACATCGCTACGATGAGTCTTTCTTTACTTATTATCGAGCCTTCGGTTTTTTATTAATTCCCTAATATCCCTCTTCCTTGAATAATCTCTTAACCACCTCCTTTACCTTTTTCGAAATTAACGAAGTCTTTATATACTCCACGCGACGAACGAAAGCATATTCGCTTTTTTTACGAAATAGGCTGGTTTTATAAGTAGATCTACGATTATTTACCTTTTTACTCGACTTTCGATCAAATTAAATATACCTGTAAACCTCCTTTTCGAGTCACTCCTCGAAAGAAGACAAGTAGACGGCCTGCTCTTACATAAGCTGAAGTCGAAGACTTAGTCTTTTTTGTATGTGCCTCGAGCCAGAATCGTCGAATGTCTTTTGCTTAACTTATTACGGTTATGAATTTCGGAGTCAAAAAAGACGCTATTTGATTTGCCTTACTTCGAGAAGGTTTTCACTGTCGTTTGGCTATGCGAAAGCCTCCGATTTCCGAGAAGAATTAAAAGCTTCGAAATGCGTGGGCCAAAGAACATGTTAACTAAACACTCGATTAGTGGTATTAAATCTTATGGACTAACGAGACTTAGATTACTGGAGGAAGATATACTCGAACTTGGGTTACTCGAAGAGCCGGCGAGGAGTGGGATAAGACTTGTATCGTCGAAAAACATTAACGGAAGAAGGGCTGGATGTTCTGGGGATGCTTTTATAGACATACGAAAGGGCCGGGTATCTTTTGGGAAAAGGATTGGGGTTAATTGGCTAGGTGTGACGGTCTTGGTGCTGACGTCACGTGTTTAGGGGCTAGTGTTTCAGCTTTGAGGCTATAGGGGTCAGCTACAGCTGTCCTTCTTCTGTATCTATTGTCCTAAGAATGAGAGTACTGTCTTAATATTACTTGTCTAGAGTGCAATCGTCACACTAGGAATTATTTTATTAACGTACAATTCCGATTATTCACGGATATATTGAGCTAATGAGGCGTCAAGGAGTATATCTAGTTCTTATGCGGGACTTAGCACTAGGTCATGTTGTAGGGGACACAAAGTAAGACCTTCGAGAGCGAGGAATCGTAGTTATCTTCTGGCCTCCTTTCTCTCCCGATTTTAACCTAATCGAGAGAGTATAGCATATTATAAAGAACTATCTTTAAGACTATTATCCCAAGAATATGTCTTACGATTGACTTTGAATAGCTGTCAAAGATGTGTGGGAGAAAGTAGGAGAACACGAGTTTCGAACTCTAATCGAGAGTATAAAGGAGCGTTGTCAAGCTGTTATTGATGTTGATGGACTTTTTATTAAATATTAATTATCATGAATTTGATGCCCCCTTTATTGAATCGTACTCTAAACACAGTGTAGATACGTGTCAAACGCATTAACGTGATGCTACCCTTTTCGGTTAAGGCGAACCCCCCTGCCAAAAACAGGGGGTAAAAGATAACCGCTGTACCTCCGAATGTACGAGATGTTCACTAATCACCAAGTATACCTGATTACAAATCAAGACTTCCTTTCCCTCACGAGGTTATTTCTACTCATCGTGTACGATTGTGTCGTAGATGGACATGCGGCATATAAAAACAAGAAGGCGCATCCGCCCACCTCCCATTGAATATCTAAACAAGCGATCACCTCTAACTTCCCCTGCACTCCATCACCACCCCACGGCCATGACGACTCCTACCAACATTGCTCCGAAGGATATTCAAACATATTTTGCCAAATATCAGGGCGACAAGTATGTTGAGGGCTGGGCCTCCCTTTGGGACAGTGATAATCTGCCCTGGGATCGTGGCTTCCCCAACCCCGCGCTAGAAGACACCCTGATCCAGCGAGCTGGCACCATTGGCAGGCCCATCGTCCAGGACGGTCAGAGGCGGAAGGCCCTGGTGCCGGGCTGTGGACGTGGAGTCGATGTACTCTTACTGGCGAGTTTTGGGTATGATGCTTATGGCCTGGAGTACAGCGCGACGGCTGTCGATGCGTGCAAGAAGGAGGAGAAGGAGAACCATAGCCGGTACCGCGTGCGAGACGAGAAAGTTGGGGAAGGGAAGGTCACTTTCGTCCAGGGGGATTTCTTTGATGATACCTGGTTGAGGGAAATTGGAGTACCTCGAAATGGATTTGATGTTATTTATGATTACACGGTATGCATACTCACTGCCGCTTTTGGGCTCCATTCCGTCATTGCTATCATTTTCTCTCCACTTGTACTCTGCGATCTACAGGGGGGACCTGCAAGATGCTTCACTCTCTGTCTTTGGACTTTAGATGTGCCATTTCCGACCCACCGTGATTCTTCCTGGTCATTCCTTCTAACAACCATCTAGTTTTTCAGTGCTCTGAACCCAGAGCTCCGTCCTAAATGGGCTCTCCGACACACCGAGCTCCTTGCTCCCTCGCCTGCAGGCAATCTGATCTGTCTGGAATTTCCTCGTCATAAGGACCCCTTGGCCCCCGGCCCTCCATTTGCCTCTCCCTCCGAGGCCTACATGGAGCACCTGAGCCACCCCGGTGAGAAGATCTCCTACAACGATAAGGGTCTTGTCAATGCGGACCCGTTGCGAGAGTCCAGCAAGGCGGGCCTGGAGAGAGTGGAGTACTGGCAGCCAGAGCGCACGCACACTGTGGGCCAGGGTGAGAATGGGGCGATCCATGACAGAGTCTCTATTTGGCGTCGACGTGACTAGAAATGTACATAAAGAGAGCAATTGACAATTATGTGACAAAAAGAATTGAGACTACGTATACAATATTAGCGCTCGTTGACTTAATTGGATGCAATGGACCCACTCATTTTCAGATAAGCAGAGGACTTTGCGTTCAACACTGGATTTATTTATTCACGTATCGTTTGCTAATTCTTCATTGGCTCCATAGCTCGCCAGTTAAAGGCTTGAATCGAGCGATTCGAGCGTAATCGCTTTGCCTTCCTTGATGAACTGCTGAACAATTGCTGGGCCAGCGAAACTTCCACTCCCGGCTGCATGGGCCTATGCCTTTAGCGTAGTGCTCACGTCGCCCATCGCAAAACAGCCTGCAACGTTTGTTTTATTGAAAGGCGAGTTGACCTTGAGCTCGGCTCTACTCGGGGAGAGCTCCAGCTCTTTAGCCATGCCCACATTCGCCTCCGTCTTTGGCTGGTATGCTAGGAACGCTTCGTGCACGCTGGTGCCGTTAGCGAAATGCACAGTGATGCCGCCGCCCGCCGTGGGTTCAACGCGTGCGATTTGCCTAGCGTCGACCTTCATAGCGGCTTCGGGCTTGAGAAGAAGCTGAACTTCATCGGTCAGCTGTTGGTTTGCGTTGGTGTAGTAGGTGAGGCTGGCAGAGAACTGGCGGACCATGCAAGCTAGGGTGAAGCACATGTGCTTGTTTATCAGAGGCGGGATGGCGAGTAGGCCGGCCGATTTGGCCCCGGTATCTTCGAAGCCATGGTAGAACATGCAGTGGTAGCTGTTTGAGAAAGATTTAGATATTGGCTCGAATGAAATACGCCTGCTGGAATGAAATTATTGGGTGAGCGCTCCTCACATTTGTTTGCCCCAGCACTCTGCAAAGCCAGGGAGGTCGGGCAAGATGTCTGTCACGCCCGTTCCCAGCACCAGCTTGTCCCCAACCCATTCAGAGCCTGTAGCATCGGTGGCTTTGAAAGTGCCATCGGGCAGTTTAGCGACAGCACTGACAGCGGTTTTAGAGTACTTGACTGTGCTGTACCGGCCTTGGAATAACTCTTTGCGAGCGGCTGTGCGCAACTCGGCAGGGTCCTGGTGATCCCAAGTTATAAAGGTGTGCTCTGTGGGCGCGTTACGATAATCGCCAGAGTCGAACAGCACGGCGGAGCGGGGCACGGGCTAACGACAGCGCTGCTGATAGCCCTGAAGGGCCGCCGCCGATGATGAGAACCTCTGTTCGTGTGGCCATAGCAGACCATTTGAGCATTGATCGAGAATGTGAAGAGACCAGAGCGTAGTGGCTTCTGAAGATAACAGTGCCCCCGTGGACAATCGTAAGGATAGATTTCAAAAACTTAAGCACCACTGAGAATATGTGGTAAAGAACAAATGTATACCCCCGTGTATTGAAGTTTTCCTAACAGTGACGGATGGGGTGGTTAGGATAAATAAACCCTTACCCTGTAGGGTGGTTCTAGTAGTTTCTTCCCCATACTTCGTATCAAGGGTAATAATCTAACCTTTTTCGTCTGTGCTACATGACCCAGATTTTAAGTACCAGTCACAAACGGAAAAGAAGAAAGCGAATTGGCTCATTGGTTGATATCCCTTGCAAAGTGTAATATTCTAGTACTCCGCACAGACGCCAAGTGTTGGAATATTCGGGCATGTACCAAAGTACCATCCGTACTTCGAAGTATATGTGTAATAATCTAACCTATTCTGTCTGTGCTACATGACCCAGATTTTAAGTACCAGTCACAAACGGAAAAGAAGAAAGCGAATTGGCTCATTGGTTGATTTCCCTTGCAAAGTGGAATCTTCTAGTACTGTGCACAGACAAAAAAGGTCAGGTTATTCGGGCATGTAAGAGTTGGGGCCATTGCTCCCGGCCCCCCTTAAGCGAGGTCAGCCCCGCATCTTCAATTCTAGTACTTTCGATTCAAATATCTATATCTTCACGATTTTCTTATAGAATCTCTTTAAACTCGAAATGGAGACTTAATTATATTCACCCTCGTGGCGAAAAACACCTCAAAGCGAATAAAATACTCCTGCACGTTCTACGGTTCGATCTTTGTAGAAAGCAGGAAATTCGGCTCACGAGATTACGCGAATAATAGGTATTTCTCGCACGACAGTTCGACGCTGGATTTATGCCGAAACCTCTCGAACTCAGTAGAAGGGAAAGTCAACGAGACAAAGATTAATCTTAAGGCGTTAAATTCGTCAAATTATTCGATATATCGTAAAGAATTAGTCTACTCGTCGGTTATCTTTTAAGTACGTGAGAGCTCACCTAAATATCGAAGCTTTAGCACGAACTATTCGACGAGAGCTTCGCCGCGCAGGCTATCGACGATATATTGCTTGCCCGAGACCTTTTATCTCTCGAAAGCAAGTAAAGAAACGCCTTAAGTTTGCTTTATCGTACCGCTAGTAGGGGACATCTGATTAGGCAGCTTCTCGAGAGGGAGGGGGGGACTAGAGGAAGGTTATATAGAGCGACGAGTGTATATTTGAGCTCGGAAAGACTAGTCGAGTCTGGATTACTCGAAGAACCGATGAGAAGCGCTGTCCCGATTATATTAAGTCAGTATATTAATCAGGGAGAGTCTCGATAATAACCTAGGGGGCGATAGGCTAGGATTAGAAGTCTCCCCATGTGTTTCTCGAGAAAGAGGGGGGCTCGAAAGGTATAACCTTAAAGGCTTATCTTTATTAGGTTCTCGAGAGAGTTATTTTCCCGAAGTTTAATGAACTTAGCCCTAAGTATATCTTTATAGAGGACGGGGTAAAGGTTTATCTAGGACATGCCCGACTACCCCGACTCAAGTACGGCATTTAAGGGTTTAATTGGCCTCTTTCTTCACCTGATTTGAACCCAATCGAGAAAGTCTAGCGGTAAATAAAAGAAGAGCTAAAGAAATTACCTTTTATGCCAACTATAATCGACGAGTTAAAGAGGGAGATTCAGAAGCTCTAGGATTAAGTTAATCCACGTGATTACTGGCGATATACTAAGAGATTAACTTATAAATTAGAAGATATTATTATAATTAGAGGATTAGTAACTATTTATTAATTTATAGCTTTAATTTTAAGTCAATTCTATTAATAATTAATTGAGTTATTCCTAGTTAAATAAAGGGGGTCAAATCTGAGGGGTTCGCTTAAGGGGGGCCGGGAGCTTAAGGGGGGCCGGGAGCAATGGCCCCAACTCTTACATCAACCAACCACCTCACCACAGTCGGCGATTCTGCTTCTTCACACTGATCTACTATCGTTATCACCATTACCGCCAACTGGCATCGCGATACTAGGCAGACAGATGATCACACTACCACTACCACTACCGCAATTCCCTCCCACCACTCTTATGACCGACCAACCACGATTGATCCATGTCCAACTTGCCTTCAACTTCGAATTCGATTCCGCGTCCGACTCCAGCTCTAACTCCGGCTCCCACTCCGGCTGTCCCTGCGATGCCCTCCAACCCCTTTTTCCCAGCCTTCCTCCTGATTACGAATTCCTGCGCCCTCCCAGTCCACCTCGAAAATACCGAATCAATTTCCGCCATCCAGTCTTTCCACTCGACGATAACTTCCTGGAAGTATAATCGGTTCCGCGCCGCTATTACTTGTGCGACTCAAGTAGTCATCAAAATAATTGTCCGCGAAAATCTAGCATGTATTTCTTGTGTGCTAGACAATGGTATATCCCCCCATCAGTATGATTATGCGTATAAAGTAAAGACATGAGATAATGTTTTACCTGCCGATACCGACTACTACTTCCATGTTTCTTGGCTCGCTGCTGATAAACAATTTAGATAATTCTGGTGGTGTTTATACTTAGCCGGTGATTGTTAGCTTTAAGACTGGAGATTTCCCAAGGACTTACTCAAACTCTGGATAAGATAAATTGAAACTACTACTTCTACTCCTAACTTGACCTCTTCTGCTCCAATTCCTCGACCGATCATCGCATCGCAATCCGCTTTAACTTCGGTGGTACATCAACGTAAAGTTATCTGCTAGACATCTGCGTATTATACATGGACACAAGTGGCGCACCTGATCCCCGATCACGGGAGAGAATAGTTCTCGTCTAACACGATGAACTAGTATAATGCCGACGGGTTGTCAGATTCGGCGAACCTATCGCGAGGGTATAGCAACGCAGTACTACTTCGCTCCGATCTATATAAGTCTTTCGACGAGCGCAAGTATATCCTTTTTCTCAAGGAGGCGGGAAGCTTTACTATTTATATGCTCGAAATAACTTGGGGTATTGGAATGTTTTACCACATCACTCGGACGAGGACGCTTAACTATACCCTGGAATTTCTTTCCGCCAGATTTGCTTCGCCTATCTTCTTATTTCTAATAGGCTTTCTCAGAAAACTAATTACGAATCAGTTCGTGATCCGTGTCTCTGGCAAAGAACGCCGCGTGAAATGGGTGGTAAACCTCGTAGAGCTCCAAAGACAAGCCTTTCCTTCTCACAGCAGCAGTCGCAAAAAACGAAGTCGTGCTCGAGATGTGGTCAGGGCTCCCCCAAGTTTGCTAAAGTTTATATGCAGACTCGTTGATGTGGAAGACCCAGAGAATCTACCAGAAGAGTTCATTCGGAGATTGAGGTAACAATCCTGCTCCGTTGTATCTACTCTCTCAAATAATACTGCGGTAGGGTGCGAGCAGGCGCGAGCGACACGACCCAGTCCCGTCCGATTGATCTCGACGACCTTACGACACGCCTTGAAGCCATACCACCCTCCCCTGCTTCGACTGAAGACTTGGGTGACGAAGAATATTATCGCTATGATCTGGAGAAACAGACGGAGTGCTACAATACGCTTGTCACTGCAGGCGGGCGGCCCTCGCACCCGGTCAGCCTTGGCCGAGATATTGTAGAGAATCCTGGAGAGTACCGCGAGATTCTGTCGTATTGGCAGAGTCGCGAGAACGAGTGGAAGGTGTTCGAATCACAGTTGAGGAGATGGCGAGAATTCCGCAGGTGGCAACAAATAAAGAGAGTGGAAGGTCGCTTTTCTAAATATGTTGAGGGGGTGAAAGGTGACCTGGCAGAACACGGATTCACGCGGTCGTTCCAACTAGATGAGGATCCGAAGCGACAAGACAAGTTGACGACGTGGATCGAATATCTTTACTACGAGTACTGTTGGTACGATAAAAAGATGAGATTCGTCAAGCGTCATCAACCACGGTAAGAGTTGCGGCCATTGCTCCCGGGCACCTTAAGCGAGGTCTGCCCCGTATCTAAATTTCTAGTACCTTCTCTTGAAATATCTATATCTTTACGATTCTCTTATAGAATATTTTCAAACTCGAAATGGACTCTCAGCTTTACTCTCCCTCTTAACGAAAGGCACCTCAAAGTAAATGAAGTACTCCTGCGCAGTCAATAATACGATCTTTATAAAAAGCTGGAAATTCGGTTCCCGATATTAAGCGACAAACTAGTGTACCACGAACCACGATACAACAATAAATTCAAGCTAAATCATCTCGTACTTAATAGAAAGGGAAAGTAATAAAGCGAAACTTAATATCTAATCAATTAATTCGTCGAATTATTCGCTACGTAGTAAAAAATTAGTCGACTCGTCGGTTGTCTCTCGAGATAGTCAAAGCTCACTTGAATATTTAAGCTTTAGTCCGTATAATCTAACGAGTATTACGCCGTGTAGGCTATTAAAGATATATAGCTTGTCTAAAGCCCTTTATTTCTCGAAAACAAGCTAAAAAAACGGCTTAATTTCGCGTTTTCGTATCGCTAGTGGGGTACTTTGGATTAGGCAGCAAGTCAACCGAATAGAGGGGATTAGAGGAAGGTTATTTAAAGTAATAAGTCTATATTCAAGCTTAGAAAAACTGGTCGAATCTAGGTCACTCGAAGGGTCGATGAAAAGCGCTGTCTTGATTATATTAAATCCGTTTATCGATCAGGACGAGTATCGGTAATAATCTAGGGAGCTCTTGGCTAAGATTAGAAATCGAAATTAGTCTTTTTAAAGAAGAAACCAGGGGCAAAGGGAATTAACTCGAAAGCCTATCTTTATCAAGTACTCGAACTAGTTGTTTTCCCGAAGTTTAATAAACTAGGACCTAAGTATATCTTTATAAAAGACGAAGCTAAGGTTTATTTAGGATATACTCGATTACCTCGACTCGAGCACGGCATTCGAGGGTTTAATTAGCCTCCTTTTTTACTTAATTTAAACCTAATTAAAAAAGTCTAGCGATAAATGAAAAAAGAGCTAAAGAAATTACCGTTTATGCCGACTTCTCTTAACGAGTTAAAAGTAGAGATCTAAAAGCTTTAGGACTAAGTCGATCCACGTGACTTTCGGCCTTATAGTAAGAGATTAACTTGTAAGTTAAAGGATGTAATTAAAGTAAAGGGTCTAGTTACTGTTTACTAAAATACTATTTCAATTTCGAGCTAATTTTATTAATTTTTGATTGTGTTGTGATTTCTTAAATATTGAGTCTGATTTTAATGGGGCTCGCTTAAGGTGCCCGGGAGCAATGGCCGCAACTCTTACAATGAAGTCTGGAAGAAGCTCGTGGACTCGAAGGTACTAAGCCCTTCCGAGACGGAGGAGTTTATATGGAATATCGACTCTTCGTTTCAGCATGCGAGTGAAGAAGACCGCGCCGAGAGATCTGTGAAATCCGCGAAATCGGCCGTGATATCGGCTCAAAAAGCCATCACTGACCCACGACGCTCTATTTCCTCCCAGCGAGAGCCTCGGCAACGGTTAGAAGCAGCCCAACACCGACTAGACGCGGCAGTAAAGTCGCTCGAATCGATCAAGAGGCGAAATGATGTCGTCTCGGAATTCTTGAAGAAGACAAAGAATTACCGGATCGCCAAGGAGGATGCTGAGCGCCGTAGCATACTACTGCGATGGGTCCTAGAGCAAGTCCCCTTGATCGAACTCGAGTTGAACGCAGCAGAGGGGGCCGAGAATGACTCGAACGGACGGAATGACGGAAAGCGAGGGCCCAAACGAAATCGCGCCCATGACTCCAATGAAGATCGAGTTTCAAAACGACAGAGACAGGATGGCGAGGGCACCCCAACCTCAGACCGCAGAATGCGCGCCTCTAATACCACGAAACGCGAGAGCCAGCTCAAGCACAGCTACCATGGCTCCATAAACGAAGGACGGGCCTCCAAGCGGCTTAAACGCAACGACCAGAACCATTTCCCTCCTCACGAGACATCTGTTGCCGCTGATCCAACACCGATTGAAGACCCCCTTTCCATCCAACCCCCTACAACACAGGACTCCGGGGCCACTGCAACAAGGAGTGTGAAAGCTCGCTCTATCCGCCGATCCGCTTCAAATAACACAAGATCAGAGGCGGAGACACCGGCGAAGGGGGTCCTGGATGGAAAAGCACGGGTAATGAAGACGGGAAGATGGGGTGGGAAATCTAGCAATCTTTCTGCTTTGGGCCCGTCTCCGCGACGAAGAAGCACATGGATGAGAAAGCCACCCGACAGGTTCCAATAGAACATTGATTTTGGTGAGCAGACTGCGCCCACTTGCCGTGTGCTCTTCGTTGCGCCCCCATCTCCACCGAATCAGACGCCAGTGACATCTCGATTTCCAACAAAGGCTTGCCATTCATAATGTCTCATATTTCCCCTTACCGTCGAATCAAGGCTCGCCCGAACATGGGAACTTTGGAGCCCAGCAATTACCGCATCATGGAATTTGTATCGACAACAGCCTCACCGGCTTCATTTCCGGAGGATTGAAAGCAAGCCTCACTCCCTTCGACATCTTCTCTCCTCATAATATCAGGGACACATTCTTACGCAATCCCGCAGTGGCAACTTCTCTGGCTTCCCTCTGTAATTAAGAGAACCCGAATCAACAGGAATGAGGGGTCGCAGCATGAAAATTCACGTTGGTAATTGCATTCAAACGCGTCGGAATTGCTCATGGTGTTTCGAAGAGGTTATGTGCAGGTTCTGCGCATCTTGCAAAGAGCCGTTCTGCGGAGGATGCTATCATCACACGCCTTGCTGTGACGGAAGTACGTTTGAAGGTAGAGGTGGTGGGCAGCAGCAAAAGCGCGATAGCTAGGACGAATATGCTAGATTAGATAAGGTGCTACTTGAGGCTAAAGACACATTTGTTTTAGAGGGAGGAAAACTTGGGGCACTATATAGAGTTGAGATAACGAACTGGATAGAATCGTTAACTATGTGTATTTATAATAATATAAGGTGAATTAGGCAGGATAACAACACTAAAGTTCTTCGTAGATCTTGGCAGATAACCCTCTAAAATTATAAAATTCTTAAGGCCACAGTGGGCGTAATGCCAGTACTCCCACGTCAACTAAGGCCTTGGGATCGCTGTGGCCTTAGGCAGCATGTTCTTGAGGCCGTAAAGGGCGTACGGCCAGCACTCCCAGGGCTAATAGGCCGTGAAATCGTTATAGCCTTAAGAGTATGTTCTTGAGGCCATCACGGCCTTGAGAGTAAACAGGCCATATACGAATGGATTTCTAACGTAGAAGCTCAAAGTCTCGCACGAGCCCGTGTGCATCCACCAGTCTTAATTCTTGCGCCAGCCTAGATTCTCGTGCTACCTATGACTTTTATGCTAGTAAAAGTTGAGGGCACTACTCGCCGGCACCCTAAACGAGACTTGTATTTTACTACCCCTTATTCCAAAGGGCACTACAAATCAACTACTAATTATTTTGACTTTGAATTTAAGAATAATATTAATAAACTATTATTATTCCTTATACACAAATTATATCTTTAATCTTAATTATTAGGCGTTCCGTGTACCTTCAGTAGTCTATATAATTTACCCTATCCTATAGCTCTCATAACACCTCCTTTAAATGTTCTATTATTCGTGGTTTATACGGCATCTTATTTAATTCGCACTTTATAAACCTCTAAACCTTTTTAATTAAATTAAGATCCGGTGAACACGCTGGCCACTTCATAGTACGGACGCCATGCTGTAGTCTTAACCGTCGGGCGTACCGCCAATAGACCTTAGCACTATCTTCCATGAATTCATAGTCCGGACCAAGAGTGTCAAATAGGGGGAAGATAATTAGTTCTAAAACCTGTTACAAATTGGCCCTTAAACAGACGCCCTTATGCCCTTGAAGCTTCTTCATAAAGACCAAGGGGGACTTATAGTTCCAGCCTATAGCCCCCCAAATCATCAATGAAAATTGACCAGACCGATATATCGACCTAATACAAGTCGGACAGGCCTTCTCGTCGCTCCTTCCTGTAACATAAACACGACTATCCTTCCCTATATCAAAGATAGCTTCATCTGACGAAATGACCTTCCTCCAGTCGCCACCAACTTTGCCGTCGTCCCTTGCAGCAGCATAGTCACTTGTACCCCACCAGCGGTAAGAGTTACAGAACTCCATTCTTTGCCTAGCTGCATCCATTGAAATATAGGGCCTAGGGCATGCAATACAGCGTCGATAGCCCCTACGGCGAAGCTCCCTGCGTATTGTACGCGCTGACGCTTATATGCCAAGTCGTTGTCGGACCTCTTCAAAAGTAAGGCGTCGCGTCGTATACATCTGCGCAATGAATTGAAGGATTGGCATATAGTTCGAGATGATATTAGTCGCTCTCGATAGGTCTTTCCTTTGCGCGTAGCCCGACTTGAAGGAGCTTTGCAGATATCTTGTGCTGTTGACTTCTTTACTCCTATCTCTTTGGTGATAGCACTCCACGAAAATCCGTCGCGTCGCATTTGGCGCACACGTGCACGTTTGGGGGTATTCCAATTATCACCAGCACCGTGAGGAGGACTAGAGGAAGGGATATCGTACTGCATATTCAAAGATTTGAATCAATTGATTTGTTGGATAAATTGTAGGATATTTACAAAAAGGGGTGTTGGAAATCGATGGGGGCAAAGTAATTTCGCTAAGGGTGCCGGCGAGCAGTGCCCCCAACTCTTACATGAACTCGCACTAGCCTGTAACTAGGGTAGGTAGATGATTAGGATGAAGATGTCTGTGAAGTTTGGGCTGGATTGTGTGTTTCATACATTCAAAAAATCCATTGCAAATATCAATTATCCTCTGACAATGGCTTGCGCTACTCACCCATCCCTCCGGCGCTTCCGAATCATCTTAGGCGCCCTTGAGCGACATTTTACTTTGGTACTATAGTGTACCTGTAGTGTCCCCTTGCTCCTTTCCGGAAAGTGGTCCGAAATCTCATCCCACGATAAACTATCCTCCTCTTTTAGTCGTATTAGAAGTGCGTCCTCTTCGGACGAGAAGGGCAATTTCTTGACGGGTTTGTTCATAACCCGCTCTTACACAGGCGGCCAGTCCGAGTCCCTCTTACTACTCCTGCTAGAGGCGTTCTTGGCAGTACCGTGTCTCTGCCATGTTCCTCGAGGTCCTGTTAACAAGTCTTGAGAGAATGTAAAACAGTACACGACTCTCGATTCGACAGTCTTCAATGTCAACTATCCAGAGATAGGAATCTCTTCGCTCTCTTGCATACCGTCGGGTGGGGATGTGGTAATTGCTTGATATGAGACGTTAAGGGGACAAGGAGAAGGGGATTCCCCATCATTGTGTTCCGCGTCCTTCACCTGCTTGACCCGTTTCCGAGAATGTGGTCGACCTCGTGTCTCGGAGGGAGCGGCGTCGCTCGCCTCGCGATAATCCTCGTCGCTAGAATTGTCAATGCCTTCATCGTTCGATTCGAGTGCGGCCGGGCCGATGCTAACGGTACTTGCGGGTCTAACAGGGGCTGTCGTGCGTGAGCGCAAGCGGAGGACGTCCCGGGGAGCTTCAAGGTGACGATGTCCTGGCAAAGGGCCATTCTTCAAGTTTGACCGTTGTGGAGACGCCCCTGCCGGGCCTAGCTGTTGGAGTTGGGCGGAATCGTGCTTGCCAGTCTGCAGCTCGGAAACAGAGGCGTTGCTCTCTGGGGCTGGAATGTTGCAAGAAGTGCCAGGCGACATTAATCTCCTCGCAGAGTGAGCGTCGTTAGCATCCTTGTCATTGTCATCATCATCTCCCTTGGCGAAGACGTTCGCATCCCCATCTCCGACTCCCTTGCTAACATCGACGTCGGCGTGATTCGTGCTTCCTTGTATGGTGTCGGTATCCACATGCCAAAGGAGGCTGCTGGCCTTGGACGCCTAGCACCGAGCAGAGGCTTAGCGCTACCGACTTGGTGGTCGGCGACTAGAGGAGCAGAAACGGCTGCGATTCCAGAGCCGAAACCGTCACCATCCACGCCACCTTATCATGTGTACTGTGTTGAGGGAAGGATTCGCGTTCAGCAGTGAGGTCGATGTCGAGACTGCTGTCGTCGGTGTCAATCAAGCTCGGGGCTAACAGACTCGTCGTCACTCAGTACAATCGGATCTGGGGTCGTATCCCTTCGTGCGGCAGAGCACCTTTTAGCATCAGCCGCACAACTCGCTACCTTTTGCTTTAAAAGAAAAATTCACAAAAGAGGCAATGGTTATTTCAAAGCCATACTATTATTATATAAAGTTCTTTTTCTTATATTATCTCATTTGCACTCGATGCGCGCACTTTTTATTTTCGCGCTAAAAGGTGCAAGCGAACTGCCGCAGGAAGGGATAAGTGAGTAGTCCCGGCCCAATTGAGAAACAGAATATTGCTCACCTTGAGTGCTTCCTACTGTAGAGCGGCTGGAATCAATAGGACTGTCATCTTGAGTCTCATCGTCAATTTTTCCAGCCACGCCGCCAGCATTCGGGTTCACGATTGCCGAGGTGCTCTCCTGCTGCAAGCCTGCCAAGAAGTCATCTATGTCAAAGAAGCCGTCGTCCTCGCCGTCGTTGCCATAGTTCGGGTTCGTGATTGCCGAAGGATCGAACAACGCAACGAGCGACATGGCCGTGCAGTCGCACAACCCAATATCTCTCACCTACGGGAACGTAGACATCGTGCCAGGCGTTCCCGTGGTAATGGACAATCCGAGCACGGTAGAGCTGGATCTTCCAACCTTAGAATATGACATCTTGACGGACTTAGATATTCCGGGGACGGAGAACAGGGCCCAGGTAGACGCTCGGGAAAGCGAATCAACCAGTGCAGTTTCCACCACGACCCAGCATCCTAACCCGCTATCATCTGGGAGTTCGGATAGCTGGCAGGTGGTAACTTGGCCAAAAATGGATCCTAAAGACCTGCTTCAGAGCTGGAATTGGGTATTTCAGAACCGATGTCATCCGTAAGCGCTACACCCACGAACACTGGTCTCTGCCGCACTTCACATCAGCGAAGAAAGTTTTGGAGGCAGGACGGTAACAGGCAGATCGATAGTCAAGAAGCGCCCGAACAGGCTCGGCTACTTTGAATGTGCTTAGTTGGTGATGGTGAGATTTTATTGGCATTTGCGTGGAACGCAATTGTAACGTCCTTCTCTCTATCGTGCTAGACATGTTTAGTCAGGATCTGAATGCAGAGATGGGGACCTACACTATCACGCCTTCTTCATACCGTGAACAGACGTCCTATGACGAGAAGACCATCACTTCGGATTCTTCAACATCCAGCTGGCAGGCTCTGAGGCTGTCGCTGACGGTAAGACTGATGCATGGACGGTGACCGCCTCAAACCTGTGATATCACTTTAAACCATCTAGCACATTTCGGCACATCCACACCCAGTATTCCTTCTCTAGCCAATCCTTCACAGCCCGAATCAAGGCCATTAGTATCAAAATCTCGGCGTGACTGCTCGTCCCAGCGTTCAACGACCGCCAGGGACCAAGCACAATCTGTAAGGCAGGCACACGTTAGAATGGTGAACTTCCGAGAAGCCCAGCACGAGAAGGGAACCTTACCACATTTCCATCCTCATCCTTCCACGAGATGTGAAATTTCCAATCATGACCCACCACAGTCCACCCCAGAAACGGCGGTAACTCCTCCTCTAGACCACTTCCACTGTCAGATTTGCCAAGCGTTCGCAACCCACGCAGCCGCTCCAAACCTGCAGCGCACCAAATTCCTAGCTGTAAGATTGACTCATTGTAATCCCCTCCCTGTTCCTTTACCTCTAGACAACAAGCCAGGGGTACAGTACTCGTATATGCGTCCGTCATCTGGCTGAGACACAGGTCTGGGTTGGCTTTCTGCACAGGCTCGATAGCCGCTGCGACAGACGGATGGTCGGAAGAGAAGGCGAATGCAAGATCTGCTTTCTTCGCAAAAGACTGGGATGTATGTATGGGAAGTAAGGTGGGGTCAACGGATTGTGTCTGGATGCTATGGACATGTAGCATGGAGGTCTCTTCGCCGAGCTCTGTAGAATCGAGAACGTTGTTTACGACTTTCATCCATGCGCTCTCGTCGAGGTGATTATCATGGCACCGACGTGCCTCGTTGTATATCTTGTCTGCTACATCCCAGAGACGATCGGTGTATGAGGCTGGGTGCACGATCGCAGGATTTTCGAAGAGATGGCTCAATGCTTGGAACTGGTCGGGATCTGAGGCTAGGAGTTGAGCCTGCACTAGATTAGCAATAGGCCTGATCGAGCGGGAACACGATTACCTGGAGACTGTAGGGAATCACTTCTCCTGACAGCTTGTTGATCAGAATGCTCCTCAGCTTTCTCACCGTAGGTGGCTGCTCTAGCCTGATATCAGGCTAGTAGACTCGCAATGATGGGGTCGCTACTTTCAATTGATTTAATACTTTGCGAGTCGGGCTGGGCGAACGCTGGCGACTTGATGGCGGCGTTGGACGTAAGATGGGTCGGTTCTGGAAGGAAGTGGTTGTCGCTCCCGTGCGCGTCGTTCCTCCGCTCGCATTTGAAGCCGTATCGCTGTTCATTCTCCTTTTGCGCTTTGGTATCTCTGCTAGGC
The DNA here is from genome assembly GCA_021432625.1 of Leptodontidium sp. 2 PMI_412. NCBI lineage: Eukaryota > Fungi > Ascomycota > Leotiomycetes > Helotiales > Leptodontidiaceae > Leptodontidium > Leptodontidium sp. 2 PMI_412. Next base: position 27,686 of record MU270583.1, on the reverse strand, counting down.
TGTGCAGTATGAAGGGCGATGGTGACGATGGGGAAGGTGATGTCGAAGAAAGTGGTGTCGTTGAATCTTGATCGTCCTGGTTATGTAACACCGCGGGGTCAGACGAATTAATCTTCTCGAGCCACACCTTGACATAGCCGGAAGAATCGTCCTGGACTGGTGCCATTATGCCTCAAGGCGCAGAGGCGGAGAATGTGAAGTGGCAAAGGTCAGATAGGCATAATATATGAGTGTATAGGGGGGAATTTAATCGTGCTGGTTGTCAAGTACACAATTTTTCCTGCGAAGTTGTTGACATGCGGTGACGCTTCTGCCGGCCCACCGCCGCCCAGGATTAACCAGGTTTCCCATGCCAACAAAGAAGCGCGACGTCACCTGACCTGACGTCACGTACTTTCCAGCCGTCTCGAACAAACTATCTCGAACAAGACGCGGGACTTCAAAGTGTTCATCACCACCACCACCACCACCACCAACATGCCTATCATAACACCAGCTCGCAGACATGATAAGAGAGATGGGAACAGCCAGGACCAAGACCAAGACCAGGATCACCACGATCACAACACCATCCACAAAACCAAGAGCAGAAACAAGCAATCTTGAGCCACAAGATGGATCCGCTGCTGGCAGAAGTCAGAGCGTTGGATACTGCGCAGTCGACGAAGAGAGAGCCGCAGCTGTAAATCTGTATACAACCAATGACGCGCACAGAAACGTCAGCGACCCTCTGCCTCTGCCTCCGCCAACAACTACACACATCCCACAATTTCCACAACAACAACAGCAGCAACACGACCTCGAGCCACCCCATCCGCAGAGTCCTGCGAAGCACGAAACATCTCAACAGACTCCTCTCGAATCGCATCGGCAAACCCTCGTCGAAGCCCCTCCACAGAGTCCCACCGAAGAATCTTCACGAGATCTTTCCATCAACCTAAGCCTCTCACACAGCTACGACAAGTCCGCGGTCCAAGAATTCGATAAAGATGAAGGGACTAATAAAGAAATGGATAGAGAAATGGATAAAGAGATCCGATCAGGCATCTGCTCAAAGGAAATGGTTCAAGAATATTGGGATAAAACAAATCGGATTTTGGATGAAGCCCGACAAGAACCCCAACCTACCTGGTTACAAGAGCTACAGACGCGTTTGTTTACGAGCCCGCCTAAACGCCCTTCACCAAGTCCTAGCAAAAGTTCATGGTCCAGCTTACCGCCCCTTTGTTTTGAAGATACCCCATCAGGACTTTTCTACCCTCACCAGAAAATCCAACCCTCCGCTCAAGTGTGGGCATGTAGCCTTTTCGACGGATGTAATCGGTTATCGAAACAAGCTCTTCGGCCTGGACACCAGAGTATGCTATGTCGCCTGTGAGTCCCTATTTCTTTTGTAGATACTCCATTCTGCTTGTACTATACTTGTAAATTTCTTGCTGGGTGTGACTAATTAACTTCCCTTCACGTAGACCCGACCCTGATGTCGCCTGGGAATCCTATTTAGAGACGCAACGTAATAACTTCTGGGAACTGTCTTGCATTCTCACAAATGCGGACCTTCTGAAATCTCTGGAAAGGACGCTCGGAGGAATTGTTTGCCACTCTGTAGTCGATGTCTTCACAGAGAACGGGGGGGGTAGGTTATTAGCAGGGGATTTGCCATGTGCGTTGGCGATTATTAAGGATCAGATGTCCACTGCAGCCACTACCTTTGGGTTCTATGACCAAAGTGAATATACTGTAAGTATACAACCTGAGTTCCTGTCCTGTTCCTTGCAAAATCCTGGCACTAATCTTTCGATTGAATCTAGGCGCGGATCGTAAGCGTAACACGTACTATCGTTCAAGTCTTCGACGTGCGATATAATCTCATCGAATCCCAGATTACTTGCGATTTGTTACGAACTTGTAACTTAATTCTTGATTTACCTATCTCTAACCCTCTTGTAAAATTGAGCAGGGAAGACAAGTTGGCCAGGTTAGACAAGGAATGGCGGGAACTTGTAGAGCTAGTATTGGATGTTAAATGAAAAGAAGCTCTCGCTTGAATGAAGTAGAGTCATGTGTAACTAGTCTGTTTATAAAGAAAGATCAATTCTTCTACTTTGAAAGTTGTTCATTACGGTGCCATCTCCGAGCAGCCTCCACGGCCCCAGAGGCTATGAATAGGAATAACACCGCGTCCGAGACTACCAATACGAGTGCGACAAGATTTGCAAGTACTTCCTTCTCGTCCTCCACTTCGATTCTGCTGTCCAAGATATTACTGTCCTTAACCTCTGCAATGAATCAAGACACGCTCGTCGACCCTTCTGATAGCACAACTGTAGACGACAGAAATTATCTTGGAGAAGAGGAGGATCAGGAAGGCAAAGTAGTGGAGGGGTATAAGTAATTAGAGATCATCGCTATGTCACCAGTGTAACAAATGAGTAGAGTAGAGTAGTGGGCGCTACTCTACTCTACTCTAATACAAATATTATACTACTCTAAATCTACTCTACTCTACTCTACTACTCTAGAGTAGTACTCGAGTAGTAGAGTAGAAATTTGTTACACTGTATGTCACGACAAAGAGGTGTCTTCCTATTCTCTTTGCCTTCTTATATGCCCCTCCTTATGTCCCTATCTCCCTTTACGTAACAAAACAATTAACAAGTCTCCCTCCACAAATCAACTCCACTAACCCTACGAAACTCTACTACTCAATCCGCTGGGGCTGCTTCGATGACCTAACTGATTTGACCTAGGAAAGTGCTTTTGTAATAAAGAAATTCAACCTGGGGGAATGGAGTGGTAACAGGCTGCTTTTACTAGGGGACAAGTAAAGGGGCGCGAGAGAGACAAGGGGGCTGGAGTTAATACCCTTAGTCATATTTGTAGGTCTTAATAGCAGCGAGGTAATGTTTGGAGTACTATGGATAATGTTCTACTTTAGTTCTTCTCTTACTTCTTTCTGTTGGGTAATAGCTGACTGACTACTTGGCAGCGGCATTCGACTGACTCATTACTTATATAATTAGATGAATTGTGCTCGTATTCACCAGTTTGTGTTAGGGACTTAGCAGTAGGAGATACACCTCAATAATATCAAAAAGAGCAGCCGGAAATTCGAAACAAACGTGGGGATGTTATACTAACTTACCCGCTTCTTTGGCTTCTTCCTAACAGCACCATCTTCATCCTCCACCTCTTCACTTTCTTCCCCTTCTTTGCTCAAACCATTCATCGCAACACAAGAGGGATATGCGCTTGCACAGGAGTTGGAAAGTCACGATCTCTCTGACCAAATAAGTCATGATGCCCGTCTCTGGAGGAAGCTGGAAGTCAATCAAGCCGTGCTGGTTCGCGAGACGTTATCCCCGATACTTCCCTGTCTCAGAGGATCGACAGGAAACCATTGAAAAGCCAAAGAAAAAGGCTCGTCCCGTAGAACTACTTTACACCAGTCGCCAGGCGTTGTTTGAAGAGGGGAATGCTTTCACGGCGACCGGCCTTTTATGTATAGGCAAAGCGAGAGCTGAGAGCATTTGTTTGCTATAAAATTTTGGAGAAATCTGTATGATGCAATGATATCTAGGAAGCAAAACGAATGACTTGTATGGTTAACCCCTCAGTTACTTTTGATCAAATACGCTACTTAGCTTAGCAAGTGGATGAGGAACCTCCACCTCTCTTCCCTCCCTTCCCCTTTCTTCCATCTAATGTCTTACAGCTTCCGCAACCACTGACCCTCCGCAAGCAGAAGTACCTAAGGGCTTACGTTTCAGGCATTATTCAATTCCCCCTATATCACTAGTTGAAGGGCTCGTTTTAAATTCTCAGGTCTGACTATCGGCTCTTCTTGCTCGTTGTCAAAAGGCAGTGCTCGGCGTAGCTAGAACCCCCATTGAGGCTTTATTGGAGAAGGGTAGCTCGATAGCTTCAGTGGTACAGCCAGGGTGGGCATAGAGTATGCCGGACCGCCATTTCTAAGTGCTTCGTGCCTGGAAGGGTTTTGACGCAGAAAGTAGGAATATCCTTATTCATGAGACAAGTAAACTCGCAGAGTTACCACAGTTGCAGGGCGGTCATGTGAATTCGTAGATGGGACAGGGCGATGGAGGCGGTAGCTAGAGCACAAAAGGTCAGCCTCCATGTGTGAGCAGAAACGTGGGGAAAAAGACAGGAATTATTATTTTTCCGTTCCGAAAGTAGAAACGCTTGCATGAACAAAGCGACGTGTGCTTGCAGCGGCGAGTGTTCCAAAATCCCGCTATTTGAAAACGACCTGTAGAAGGGCGAGCTTGCGAGCACGACGAAGCTCGTCTTGAAAGTTGAATGCTCGAGACTCCCTATGAAGGTAGGCACAATGACTACCCCCGACTTCACCGTCACCATCAAGCCCATCCCTTCAAAGACAATCGGCATCCGCGACCCCTCCATAACCTACAAACCACGAACTTCAATACGCCTCATAATTTTCAACCCCTCCCACCAAGTTCTCCTTATCCACGTATCTTCAGATTCCTACTACAAACTCCCCGGCGGCGGACTCGAAGTGTCCGAAACTCACCACGAGGCCGGAGTCCGCGAAGCTCTCGAAGAAACCGGTTGCCTTGTCACAATAGACTCTGAACCATTTGCCATGACGACAGAATGGAGGAACGAATCCCGTGGCCAAGTGCAATGTCAGACTAGTTATTGTTATCGTGCGAAGTTGGTGAAGGATACTGGAAGGAGGGAATTAACGGAGGAGGAGACGGAAGATGGGTTTAGTCATGAGTGGATAGGGTTGCAGGAGGCGAGGAGGATGTTAGAAATTTGTAGGCCGGAAAGTGAGTTTGGGAAGTTTGTGAGGGAGAGGGAGGCGTGGTTTTTGGGGATATTTGAGGAGATGGAGGGGAGGACGGTTTGAGAAAGTTTAATATTGACGGAAGAAGGCCAGATTTCAAAAACGACGCATACTTTTCTAGAAGCAATTGATATTAGCCCGCAGAGCTTTTCTGCCACAGGTCAATCTTATCTTGAAAACCAGGCGGTGTCCCATTATACCACTTCACCCCATCATCCAGCGCCTTATACCACCCGGTTCTCTTCCCCTCTGCCACATAAATTATCTCCGTTACCCTTAGCTTCTCTGCATATTCTTCTCCCAAACTCTCCTCAATATTCGTACCGAGTTGAAATCCTTCACGAGAAGTATGATTATTGATGAGCTAGAAACAGTGACCACCTTTTTAGTAGACATCATCATCACTATCATCATCATGACTGAGGCTGTGATAAGTACCTATCGGCTTTCTCGGCACGGTGGGTTTTTCTCCACGTAGGGAGGGACGTTAACCGTGCCCCTAATCAGTAGCACTAGTTATGAGCCCCTTCAGCTGTTTCTTCACAAGGATTTGGTCTACAACGAGAAAATACCGTTGTCTTGGTTATACCAAGTTACGACTGTTACTATTATATTCGTACGACTAACGCTATTAATTCTAGCCTATTTTAATCTAATATAATCCCTCTACCTGCCGCACGTGATTACCCGCGTTTAGGTAGGTTAGTTATTTCTGACGATTATACGACGTTATACTTTTCATTAATTACGATAGAAGAGAGTTGTCTTAGACCTTAGTCACGGGCTCCGGAATTGGGATAGGGTAGGCGAAGTTAAGTATAAGGTATAGAGAACGCTATAAAGAACAGACATTAGATCGCTACGGGTTTGATTGTGTAGGGCTTAGCACCGAGTTTGGACAATTCTAGTGTATACTTAGTGGCTCTTCGATAGCTGCCTGAGGGTTTCGTACCCTGTCTTGGGCGTAATAGAATTGTGTATGTGACCTTGAATGAACTTGCGTGCCACAGCAGCCACAAGGCTGATAACGATTTCCAGCATGGTAGTGAGGCCTTAAAGCTCGGGTATGACTCTTCTAAAAGTATTAGGAGTGCTAAGAGCTCGATGGTAGAACTGTGATAGAGGAACTTTGTTGCGGTATAAAGGATGACTCCCCGTAAATCAGGCGCGAGGACGACGACGCGAACATAATTTTCTAGTGGGAGGGGTTTAGAGTGTTCAGGAGTAGCCATAAAACACGACTTGTACAAAAATATAGGAAATATCGATATATGCGCGGGGTTTGAGATACTTAAAGTCAAAGTAGCCATCATTTTTCTCGGCACGGTGGGTTTCAGTTGGAGATTGGAAGAAGAAGTGATAGTAGCATGCTTGATTGTGGAAGCTGGCTGTCTAGGTGTTCTTATATAGACAATAGATAGTAGCTGCCTAAATAGGCAGCCACCATTGATCTGGGATCCAACAGTTTCTCGCCATGCAGGGACGGACGTTACAATCACTTGTAAGCAAAGTTGGCAATTGGTGTCTCACTAGAAGACATAATTAATGAATGTTTGCAGAATCTCAATCAGAATGTAGGAATTCGACAAGCCAACACACAGAGAGATATCCCCCCAAACCAAGTGATGAAACTATTATCAGGACACCAGGATGCGGCGCCAGGACGGGAGTAGGCCAGCATATTCTGACAGTCATATTCGGCCATTGACGGATATGTTCACAAAGCTAACTTAAAATGGTATACGACAAGGCTGATTGTAGGTTTAACTCCGTTCCCGTTTGATATAGAGCATCTCTCTCAGACAGCTTCGTCATTAGCCGGAGTCTCTGCCCAGATTTTAAGTTGGAAAGTTGAATCGGATACAATGATGCTCATTATCAACGCTCAGCGAATTACCTGTAAGCACTCATCAAAAGCCCCTTCAATGTGCCCACAAGACCCCTGAAAAACATTTATCCAGGCTCTCCAAGCTCTCTTTCACTTTCAATCCACCTCTGAACCCTCCAAAAGGATCTCAAATATGCAAAGGGCAGATTATAATTCTCCAATCCAAGAACAATCCTCGTAGCAGCCATTTTGCTTCTCAAGTACCTGCCCATATGATCATCGCCTGCGGCCGGACACGCCACCAACAAAACCCAGAGGAAAATCCCGGGAATGGCACTCCAGCGTCGTAACGAAGATGGCTGGAAAAAGTTGAAAAAAAGGTAGAGTTCTGCAAGGAGCTTTTGGTTAAATGACAAGGATAGGGGAGTGAGGGTGGATATTGATTTGCTGTAGACTATTGCTGTGAGCTTAGTGATGCAAAGAATGATTTGAGCATCTGTGGTGGGTTTGACATCAATATCTTGGAGGCGCGAATGGAGCCAGGAAGCTGTGCCACGTATCTTAGATGTTGGAGATGGTGGAGACGATATTATAGCGGATACCAGGAATGAGATATCGTCCAGTATCTCAGCCGTAGCCGTGGTTATTGAATGGGACATGGATTCTTGGTTTTGAGCGAAAGCACCGGGAAGTGATTGGAGAGGACTAAGGAATGCCGGAGCTGGCGCGATTGTAGATGAAGCTTTAGACATTAGAGCGATCAGCTCCGGGGGTATGACGTAGAGCTCGCGCTCGTATCGTATCGCGGCTTCGAAGTCAAGCCTATCATAGATTAGCCTTCAACCCGAAGGTATAGTGAAGGAATTTGTACATGATAATGACCCATGCAGTGATACGATCTGTCAAGCCAGCAAACCCGCCCTTAAGTCGAACCATCTCCCTCAGTCCTAGTAAATGAGAAAGAAGGCTCTGCTCATGGCCCCAAACATACTACCCAATCAATTAGAGACAATTACGCCAAAGATTTCAGTATTTTCTGCTTACTTCTAGACTTGCGAGATGTATGGTTGCAAGCATAGCATCGTTTCCGATCAAACTAAAGTCCTCGGAAAGGAATTCATTCGTGAGAGCTAACGCTTTCACTTTGAGAGCGAGAGTCTCCTGACGTCTATTGACATCATCTCCACGTTCCATACCTTGAGCGAATGATGCTAAAAGAATTGCGATGTTCGGCATTAAGGGCGATTGGATCATCCATGGTATTCTAGTTTGGCTATAGGTGGGCGGGGCGGCTATTCCGTCGATAGAAGAAAGTTTTGGAATTACGCGGTCAAGGACTTCTTGAATTAGATTATGTTTTGACGGGGTCTCTCGCAGTGGATATCTTACACAATTGGAACAGCTCGGTGTTGCGCGATGTTGGTTCGACAGGAATGCTATTGCATGCGTTGACAGCACTTAACAGTCCGCCGAAAGCTTTTGGTGTTTCGGTTTTCACGAGAGCCATACTATCGAACTCTCGAGGAGGGGTTCCGGCTTCAACGGTGACATTCTTTCTAGCTCGGGAGGGATATTTCCGCCTCATGCCCCTAGGCTGAGAATCTGTATGCATGTAGCTGGCGCATACCACGGGCGGATATCGACGCAGACAGTTAAGACAGGGACCCTCACCCCGTGATATGCACTATTTCCAATTAGCATGATTTTTCCATTGAGGACAGCCGCATTAGTATACTTTCTGGTGCCTACGGCGACATTCTGAGCACGTTGAGCCTGGTAGCCTGATTCGGGTTGACGCAGGCATGTTTCTAGGCGGTACGGAGATTAAACTGATCTCAATAATCAATAATTTCTAGGGCATGCAAATGCGCTAAGTGGCGTGCCCCGAAGAAGAGGAAATGATTTAAATTACATGAAGGTCATAGAGAGACTTTATTTAGATTTCACATCTCAGCTGAGGTGCGGCTGTGCCGACTGAGCAGGGCTGAGAGACAGACTAGACACATGATTCGACCCCGCTCTAATTATCAGGGGCTGATATAACAATCAACTCGACGCAACATCAACGAACGCAACATCAACGAACTCAGGGCAACAATTTGCAGTCTGCAAGAATTGCAGGATATACCGAGGCAAATAATTTCACACTTAGTACTCACTGGCCCCATTGAAAGCACCTTGCGAGATCTCTCTTGCATTCTGTGTAGGTTACACGAGCCCTTCTACTCACGTGATTCATGGTGATTCGAGTGCTTGCACGAGTTTATACCCGAACCGTTGTTCCGGGGCTTGCCCGGAACAATAGTTTTTCCGTTATGTAGGGCAACAGATTTTGAAAGAATTCGTCTGTGCACAAATAGGCGATTTCTATTGGCCTATAAAAGTGTCTCGCCATGTGACTTTAGGAAAATCAAAAATCAACTAGTAAGTTACCAATCAATTTGTTCACTCAAGCTTATAAAAGCCTATATTTAATAAAAGTAGCCACCAAGAATTTAACGTCTTGACGGAATAGTTATGCCTACTACGAAGTACTTTCGTGAATATAAGTGGCAACTTAAGCGAGCTAATGTTACGGCTGGCAAGAGGTTGATACGGCGACTAGACTCTAGCTTTGTATTTGGGCCTAATATTACGCTCAGAATCGAGAAGAAAAGACAAGGAGAAAAGGAGAGCTCTCTATAAGAGAGATGTTACGACCTACGATGCGCCTCGTATTCTAACCGACATAGGCTCGTAGCTTCGCTGGCTATGCGACGGCGCTAAGCCCAATAGGGAAGACTAGGAGGCGAGCCTGCGACATGTTGACGTGAATGGCACTCGACTACGCTAGGCCCCATTAGGAGGGCCCTTTATGTATTTATACTCGAGCTCCCCCTTACGGAGAGCTCTCCTTTCCTCCTTGTCTTTTCTTCTCGATTCTGAGCGTAGCTAGAGGCCCAAATACAAAGCTAGAGTCAACTCGCCGTATCAACCTCTTGGCCAGCCGTAACAAGAGAGCTCAAGTATAAATACACGAAGGACCCTCCTAATTAGACCTAGCGTAGTCGAGCGCCATGTCGTATGCTCGCCACCTAGTCTTCCTAATTAGGCCTAGCGCCGTCGCATAGCTAGCGATGCTACGAGCCGTGTCGGTTAGAATACGAGGCGTATCGGAGGTCGTAATATTACCCCCCCTTTTTAAAAAACTACGTCCGCGTAATTGTAACTATAGCCGTATCGTCTTTTAAGTCGTTATAGTCGTTAATACTATCGTTATAAGCCTTTAGCTATTTTGGGAGAGCTCTTGGCGGGCCTTTAGTATTAAGATGCTCTAAGTGAAACCGTTTAATTATATACGAAGCTATTATAGTATCCGAGTATAAGTATTACTCTAGGTCTTTGTCGGCGCCTAGTGTTACGGCTGGCCAAAGGTTAATACGGCGAGTAGACTTAAGCTTTGTATTTGGACCTAAGGCTACGCTCAGAATCGAGAAGAAAAGACAAGGAGGAAAGGAGAGCTCTCCGTAAGGGAGGGCTCGAGTATATATACATAAAGGACCCTCCTAATAAGGCCTAGCGTAGTCGAGTGCCATTCACGTCAACATGTCGCAGGCTCGCCACCTAGTCTTCCCTATTGGGCTTAGCGCCGTCGCATAGCCAGCGATGCTACGAGCCCGTGTCGGTTAGAATACGAGGCGCATCGTAGGTCGTAACACCTAGCCACTTAATACAGTAGAATAGTTGTGACAGCCAGAATTAGGAATTAGGGGCATTTTCTGGTAGTGTACTTATGTACTTAAATACTGCAGTTTGGCGACTGCAGGTCTGCTTTTGCCGTGACAATAGTTTATTCCGTATAACCTTAGAGCCAAGGATACCCTTTATTTCTTACTCATTTTGCTTAGGTAATAGCTAAATAGGTGCCGACGTGGCTTTAGCTTGTCCCGGTAAGGGGTCGTCGACGTACTTGCGGAGTGAGTGCGAGTAAAAGACAGGATAAATTTATTAGTCCTCTAAGAGCTTAACTCTCTAACTCTCTCCTTCTTTAGTAATTACCTTAATAAGGTCATATTACTTATTAAAGAGCTTCCTTAAAGGTCGGTCGACATTTTAGTTTTAAGCGTTAACTAGTATTAAGTCAATAACGTCTTAATCGACGGCGCGTCGCCCACGATTCGCTAGTCGTTTTATTTTCTTTACTAATCTTTTAAGGACAATTGTGCGACTTTTATAACCTCTTTTATTTATAATATTACTTATAAAGCTTCCTCGCGGTTGAGTTTCTTTATTACTATAGCCGGAGGCTCTAAGTTAATTAAATCTTAGGAAGTCCTTAGTTTAACGTTATTAAGTAACTAGAAAGGGGATAAGTTACTTAGGGACTTATATAATAACGTTAATTAAGCGATATTTATAATTAGTAAAAGGTTACTTTAATTATCTTAGTAGTAATAGTAAAAGGTACGAAGCCGTTACTTAATATATTAGTTTATTACTTCCGTTTAGCCGTTGACGTTCGGGTTATACGCTGTCGTAAGCTTTACTTTAGTCCCGAGAATGTAATAATACTGTGGGAGGGATAAAGCCCAATAAACCACACAACAAGAGAGGTAACATATATTGAGGTACGGGAGAGACTCTAAGTGTAGGAAATCGCGGATCGATTAAATCTAAAGATAATATATATTTAAAGAGCATAAAAAGTCTAGGGAGGGGAAGAGAAAAAAGTGTATTATATAATATCTATGAAAAGTTCTTAGTTATTAAGTTGTTTTCAAGTGATAAACCCTTTTATATAAAAAGAGCTTATCCGGTTAAGTGATAAAGGAGCTACTAGAGCCTTCCCCACTATATTCGTCCCCCTCTTCAAAAATTATACTCGCCCACGAGCGACTTAATATAAGAGAAACACCTTACTAATTAAAAGCTCTATAAATTAACGTTATTAGCAAGAAGCCTAGTAAAGAAGAAGTCCCGTGACTGTGAGAATAGGTGAGCCAATCAGAAGAGAGGAAGCGCAGTAGGTGAACACGTGATTAGAGACAAAGTATATTGCTTGCTTAAGAGAAGAGCTATAAGGGCTCTTCGGTAGTTATATACACAATATTAGCTTCTCTAGAAGCTTCGACGACTACGTAATCGATTACGTGGCTCTTACGGACTACGTAATCGAATACGAGAGTAATTTCCGGTCCGCGTAAGCAGTGGAGATTACTCCGGCTATTCTCGCGTAGAATCGGCACGAGTTACCGAAGTCAAAATCTAACAGTATCAGCCACGTTTATCAGACAATGCTCAAGGCCCGTACTCTCGTGCAAAGGATTGGTTTGACACATGTCGGAAGGAAATTTACTTGTATTTGGCGTTCTGTATTTACATGACTATTTATCTATTGAATTCTATCGACGACTATTGGAGTACAGCTCTTTTAACTCCTTTCCACCTTATTACAAAGGCTTTTTCACGGAATCGATTCCAAGCTTTACGACGACGATTTAGAGTCTCAAGTGACGAACATACCCATGTGTTTGAAAAGGTACCCTCCCTACTTAAATTTTGGTGTGTAGGACTAATATTTATATTAGACGGAACCCCTTAACACGCATATTCAAAACGTCAACTTACAGTTTTGGAAACCTGGCCGTGATTTGGCTATCGACGAAGCTATTGAGCGGTACACTGGCCGATCAAAGGTTATTACGACGATACCTAACAAACCTACTCTTACCGGAATTAAGATTTAGGTAGTTACACAACGAGGCTTCTTTTTACGGTGGCTTTACTACTAACTAGGAAAGGGAGGAGGAGCTTTTAGAGCTCAAAAAATCAAAGGTCTTAACGCTACACAAGCTGTTGTACCGTCACTTCTAAATCAACTCCTAAAGGCTATATACCACGTCTACCTTGATAACCTCTTTACCTCTACTCAACTACTCGAATATCTCCGGAGCCAAGGTTATACGGCTACTGGCACATGTAGAGTCAGTTCAGGAGTTATCCAGGATCTTGTAACCCTCAAGAAAACACGGCAAAAAGGACCTAATGCTATGCCCTGGGGGACTATAGTTACTTTCCCTACGGAGTCGGAAAACGTGCTTCATGCCGGCTTTCAAGATGGGGCATTTGCCTTAGTTATGTCAATATTCTGGGATGGCAAAAGTAAGGTCTTACGGGTACGAAAACGCCTAAAAGAGACAGCCGGAAATGTAAAGGTTTCCCGGAAGCCTTTTGGAGACCAGCCTACCAAGAAGCTCCTTATACTAGAGCTTTTTGACAAATATAATCAACACATGGGAGCTGTCGATTTGGGAGATCAACTTCAAGGGTATAATGGAGGCCTCAGGCGATTAAGAAGAGGCCTAATTCAAGCTCTCTATTAATACATGCTCTTAGTAGTACTCTCGAATTGCTACTTGATCTGTCGATATTCAGAATACGAGCTTCAAAACGTTAATTTGAGGTCTCAAGACGATTTCCGGCTTCAACTGGTAGAGGCATTGATGGCTATGGGACAGAATGCACCTGGATCACGAAAACGACAGGTTTCAGACCTATCTGAAGCCTCTTTCAGGATCCCGATTTATTAACACGAGCTGATTAGAATGACAACACGAGCAAATTGTAAGGCATGCCAGGGAAGGAGGTATCAAGACCTACCTCGGCCAAAGAAGAGAGTAGCTCTTGGTGAAGTCGCACTAAATAGCCAATCAGGGAAGAGAGTTGTTTCTCAATACGGGTGCAAACAATGTGCAGTCTATCTTTGTAAAAAAAACAATTGCTTTGCGTTGTATCATAATAATTAGGTGTAGAATACACTGAATTTTAATGTTTACCTGTAATTTTGGTGTTCCTCGCTAAATTTAGGGTGTGGCGGGGTCTCGCTACAGGGGCTTTTAGTGGCCCATTTTTCTGGCAGTTAAGGGGATAGGGGGGTTTTCAAGTTATTAGGAGGTGCAAGCCTAGGACTTCAACTCGGGAAAGGGAATGGATATATTTTGGAGCTTAATAAAGCTACTTAAGTACTCTCTTAAAATATTTGTACCTCTTTATTATTTTGTCATACCAAGTAAGACGGACCTTACTAGGTTCTCTTAGTGCATATCGAAATCCTGCAATTCTAAACCCAGTATCTCTAGCGCCTCCCCATGCATTAACCCATGTAGATAGCATTCCCCAACAAGCGAATAACCACCACTCTCCTCTGACCTTAACAGCATAAGTACTTTCACCCCCAAAAAACAACAGGCCATGTCTCCAACTTGTGCATATTGAGGGGCCCAGCCGATATAACCTTGAATTGTGGAGCAAAATCGTCTTCCCCAGCTCATATCGCGGATGCGCTGCAGCAGCGGCGAGGAGTAGAATGGCTGCTGCATAAAGACTGGCAGATGGGGGTTCTGGTCCACGCCGGGAAGCATGGCTTTCATAGAGGCTTCCTCGTGCTTCAGGCGCCGGGGTGAGATTTGGTCGCCTTTGAAATCGGTGTCACAAACTAATAGTTCTAAGAAAATCCGCAGTCGATCATCTTCGCATTTGGAAATCTCGAATCGATGGGTCCTATCGTCGAGCTCTAGTTTTCCGAAGAGGCTGTCTTGTTTTTTGAAATCATTATTGCGGGTTGAAATTGGAGGGAATATCTCTGATCGAACATCCTCCGATTTGGCGCTGTCGGAAGTATCAAATTCAAAATCAAGCTTTGCGTATGAATCATCCCACTGCGTGGTTGCCGCACCTGACGGGCCAAGAACGTCGATAACATCAATTGTAGCCCCACGAACGGTCAGAACATCCAAAGATTTGGATATATCAAAAATTGCTGTCGAAGCACCCGCAGCCCGAAAGTGACTGGCGGTTATAACCAGGGGCAGATGCTCACCAGGATAGTTGGTGAGGTCCGGTTTGAGGGACCAGTCTGGGACCCACGAAGGCAAATTTCTCATTTTGGATGGCATGCGGATCCCGGAGGGATTCACCGCGGACAAGAGGAAGCACGAGTGAAGCGTGCTGCAAAAGACGCTGCCAAAGATGCCAAAGGTAAGGGCAAACGTAGCCGTAAGCGCCGAAGTGCTACGCCAGAGGTAGATGCTAGCACTTCGGTGAAGGCGAAGCGCGGTCGGAAGCGCAAGAGTGCTCTGCCAGAGGCTGATGCGCCAGAGCCAAATATCAAGGTGGCGCGGATGAGCAAAGCGCCCTTGCCAGAGACAGCGAGAGCCTCAATGGTGCAGATGACCGGAACACGCGCTGCGAAAGATGACATCGTGCCAGGATCATGGAGAGCCCCAGTGGCGCGGATGTACTAGCAGAAAATGCGGAAGATGAGACTGCTGTACGAGACAGAAAACCAATGAACCGGTCCTCAGTTGAAACCGGTTGGAGGCGGCCCGGCGCTGGCTTCCCGACCTGTTGCTTTGTTGTATGGTCATTTTGGTCTTCGTCGTCCTTGCGGCACAGTAATAGTAATAACTTAGTCGAGCAGGAAGATAGAGATAGAAGCAAGCCTTCGGTATATTTGTCGTTCTTGTCATGCTCGTGATTGGTATGACCTCCGTTAATTGTTACCGCCATCGTGGTGCCCACTGTTGGGGCCGCTCTCGTCGTGCTTACTCTTGTACTCGACCGTCATGCCCAGTATCAAGTCTTGTCGTATGTTCGGGGGTTATCGTCTCCATCGTCTTATGTTGTCTATTATCGTCGTGCATCGTCGTACACACAGCCCGTCGTACACACAGCCGTACTCGTAGTTGTTGCCACTGGAATATGATGACCGCATCTCGTCGAAGGAAGCTACGTGGGAAATCATGGTTACGGTGGCGACGATTAAAGGAGCGGATTCCCTTTCACCACTAAGGTTGATAGCCGCAGAGGTTCATCGTTCTGAGAAAGTGCGTCACGACATAGAGCACCTGGTACTGTTTAATCTTTACTGGCCCACCATGCCAAAATTTCCTCTACAGGTTCCTTCTTAGAGTGACGATACTCGTACTCTCTCATTTCGAGAAGCCCATTTGCATGACGATTGGCAATGACCTGTCGTTGGAGGTTGCCCAAAGCGAAAGTATCAGGGAGGTGCATGGTCTCAATATCTTGGGGATCATCAATGGGCGGTAGCAACCCGAGAGCCCACCTCGACGACTGTCCATCTCTTGAGTAGCCGCAAGAGTCCATATGAAAAGCTTCCAAATGTGGATGAAGGCATAGTTGGATAAGCACATCTGTCCACGTCCCACTCTTGAGTTCAACCGTCCAAAGGAACATGGAGCGGAGTGTTTCGTGGTTCCCCTTCATGATTGATAAGAGCATCGTATGAGAAATCTTAACGCGACAGAGTTCGAGACTGCGCAATTTGTACAGATGTGTAGCATCGAGGGCATCCATGTTCAGAACGTGAGTACATGATATTCGAAGATATTCCAGCTCCTCTGCCAGCTGAATCAATTCAAAAAATTGGTCGGAGTATTCGTGGTTCGGAAATGCTCTCTGAGCAGACGAGGGCTGCTTCTGGTAGTAGCGTGTACCACCAAAGCCGGAACCGTCGCAGACTGAAACACTGAGGCACTTGAGCTGTCTCAAAATCGACTTGATCGACGAACGAGAAGGCGTTGAGCTGTTTATCGTCTCTTGCACCAGAAGAGTCACAAAATCGTACGCGAGGGGAAGAGCGAGGTGAAGTTCCTTCAGATTAGGCAATGGAACATAGCGAAAGATATTCCTGACAAGCTCTGTGCACATGAGTCGTGGATCGTCCGGGAATGAGATACTGAGTACTGATAAATTCCGGAAGTTGCAGAGGCATGCTGGAAGTAGAGCAGCAAGATCTTCGATGAATAACTGAAGGTTTGCAGAGGTATGATGACCAAATTCGTCTGTATTCACCTCAATCTCTCGGACTGCAGCACAGTACTGACTTTGCGATACTTCGAACAGCCGTTTCGGAGTCCAATGATTGGGGTGTTGATGCGGTGGACTAATTGAGAGCGGTGTACGTATAATTCGAAAGAGGCGAATCGATGCGCTCCGGCAGAAGCCTTTGTTGGTCAGGCGCAAAACTGAGAGCCGTTGTCTCCCTTCGCTATCATATATTTGGGATGGCCATGCAACATATCGGCAATCATGGAACTGGGGATCTTCCCAGTGTAGTCAATAGTTTTCTCGTTCTTGGCAAAACGGCAACTAACTGCCGTTCGTTACCGCCTACCCGAAACGGACTGGCGTTGGTTTTGGACCCTTAGAACGGCCGTTGGTTGGTTAGGACCCTCGGTAAACGGGTCCGTTTTAACCCGTTTAGGTTAAGTCTTTTGGCAGCGGCCCGCGGGTTAGATTAAGCTTTAGTACTTAATAAAGTTAAGATGAAAGTAAGACAGTTAAGCCTTAAATTGTATTAAATCTCACTATATTTACATAAAATTAATCTTAAATTGTAGCCATAGTGAAGATCTTTAATTTGGCGTATTATTTATAATTTTTAACCGTGTAGTTGTGGCGTAATTAATTGTTAAAGTTAAGACGTTCTTAACCGACGTTTTTGAAGATATTTAAGACTTATATAATCTAAAATGGCCCCTTCTTTAACTCGTTGTTATGTAAATAACTCCTCTAATACTTCTAAAGGCTCTATAACACTAAAAATAAAAGGAGGAAGGCAAGGTCAGCTATTTTTCGGTCGTCTACTAGTTAAAAACGATATCGCACCTCCTATTCTCATCGATTTAGACCTAACAACTCGTCGAGCGGCTTTAGAGCCTCCTACGCCCCCTAGACTAGGTCTAAAGGCAAGGAAACGTTAGGCGTGGATCTTTTAATATATGCCGAGTGAGAATATTAAAGAGAAGTATTACGATAGTATCTCAGGGAAGGAGATATGGCGCTGTGACTACTGTGCTAAATAATATTATACTAATAGTAGTACAAGGTTAGTAGAGGAGTATTTGGCTACTTATAGTTTAAATAAAGGAGATCCTCGAGGAACGCCTGTCACCTTTAGCGATTTTACACGTTAATAACCTCTAGCTAATAACTTTAAACGACAGTTTAAGCTTAGAGAAGAGCATTAATTCAAGAGACGGAATATAAGGTTAACAAGCGGCTAGAGCATTAATCCCGACCGATTAGAGCTCTTATATACTAAGTATAATAGCTATTCTCACCTCTTTTTAATACTAATAATCTGCAGATTCATTTCCGTATGTTCTTAACCTCTACGACTCGTTAAACGACCTAAATTCCGCGACCTTTTTAAATATATTAACCTTAATACTATGTCTTGGCTTCTTAGGTCGCACGCGACTATTACTAAATAAGTGAAGAGACAATTTAACGTACACAAAATTAGGGTTAAAAAGAATATTATAAACGCGTTGTTAAAGATATATATCTCCTGCGATTATTAGACGTCTATAAACGGTCTCCTTATACTTATTATTATCTTTTACTATGTCGGCGCTAACGGAAAAGTAAAAAGAACTGTTATAGGAATAAAAGAGATCTCTAGTAATAAAACAGGTGAGAATCTTGCGGCCGTAGTAATAGGAGTTATTAAGGAATAGGAAATTTAGCTTAATTTGGGTTGGTTTATAATAGACAATACGTTAAATAATAATATTATAATGCGACACGTTAGGATAAGTACGTTAACTGCTTTCTTTACGTCTTTTACTAATAAATTAAGTGAGATCTCCGTGAATCTTTTAATATTCGATATAATCCTGTTTCCCACAGATTACGCTGTGCTAGCTATATTCTCAACCTTACCGCGAAATCCTTCCTATTTGTTATCGACGACGAAACGCTCGAATCTGCTAAGGATAAGGAAATCACAAATCGGTGGCTATAACAAACGCTGGAACACATAAGAGAATGGCGCCAAAAGGGACCTCTTAGGAAGCTTCACAATTTTATCGTTTTTATTTAGCGTAGCACATACTGTATACAAAAGTTCCTTACGTTATCTAAAAATCGTCGCCTTTACAGAGATAATTCGACTCGATAGAATTCGTGGTTTATAATGTTAGAAGTTGCGCTCTTACTACGAGAGGCGATTAAAGAGTATTACTAGTCGTATTAGGAATTAGACATTAATCGGGATCATTTAGAGCCTAAAGAATAGTCGCTTTTAGGTGAGATTATAGCGTTTTTATAAGTCCTAAAGTCATCTATTAAATCCCTAGAAGGCTTTGGAGCCTCTCTCGATCGCGTTCTCCCTTTAATAGACTTTATACTCGCTTACTTTAAGAAGGCTAAGATACAATATAAAGATGACGTCAAGATGTCTGTAATAGTTAATTTAGGGTGGCAAAAGTTAGACAAATACTACGGGAAAAGCGACGAATCTCTTGCTTACGCTACTTTTTTATTTCTTAACCCTATACACAAATAGTCGTATATTAAGCACTTTTGGAGACTGTCTTGGCAAGTAATAGCGAAGGAGAGCGTTAAGAAGTTGTAAGAGGAGAAATATAGGCCAAAATCAACGAATCCGACCTTTATAACATCTGCCACTACCTCAACGAACGAATTCGAGCTCTGGTTACAAGCTATTAATACGCCTACTGTGATTAAAGACGAATTCGACCACTACAGCAATACAGAGCGTGTATTTGGCTATAACAACCCCATTGATTAGTGGCTTAAACCTGCGTAATAAAAAGCCTATCTTTATCTCTTTAAAATGGCTCTCGATATGCTCTCTCTTCCTGTGATGTCCTCAAATCCAGAACGTGCGTTTTCTGCGGCAAAAATCACTCTTTCGGATCGCCGGAATAAGATGGGTATATATATGCTTGAATATTTGGAGTGTTTGAAGTCGTGGACTGGTTCTTTAGAATGGGAAATGGAGGTTAGAGATATAGAGGTTCAAAAGAATGAGGTTTTAATAGGGCCCGGAGTCTTAGAAGTAATTGGAGACGCTGTTGAGGCAATTTAGTAGGTTAGTTTGTCTCTCTGTTCTTGGCAACGACGTCGTTACGTTCGTTTTGGATTTCTATAACTAACTACCGTTGGTTCTTAGGTAGTAAAACGACAGTTGGTTTAAAGGTCTCAAAACGGGGTCGTTTGAACGGCCGTAAACTATTGACTACATTGGATCTTCCACGTAAAAAGTTATCTGTATTTCGCGTCAGCAAGCGCGGGTGTGGATACGAATGTCAAAACCAAGAAGCCGCATACTCTGTCATAGATTTCTCCAGGTAATCCCCTCATCTTCGGTCTTGTGACGTCGTTAGGCTAGATCTCAACGGATGTAGCTGCAGTCAACTGTGAGCCACCTGTTAAATGTCGAACCGGAAATTAGGCAGCCCTTTGCTTTATGAGAGCTATGCAGGTATAGCAATGATGTTAGGTAGCTATTGCAGGTCGGTGGCAGAGGAACCACTTGCGAAAGTTCGTCACAATAAGGATCTCTGTGAGGAGAAGATGGCCAATTTTGATGGTTACGTAGGGCAATCATCGGCCAGTTTTTACCCCGCTTCTATGACTCAGAGTATGTCGGTACGGCGGGAAATGTCGGTAAGGCTTAGAAGGTCTGGGCTTTATTACATAAGATAAATACCATTTTACCGTAATTTTATGAATACTATAAATTGACCAGCAATCCTTGTTCGCTTATTTTGGGATGTACCGATCCATGTGGCGAAGTCGTGTGTCACAGCGCGCCTTGATTGCGATAAGGCTGACAATTGTTAGAAATATGGGCTGTAGCGTAGATCTCAGTACCTACGTACATATGATCACGCTGCCCCTATTTCCCCTATTACTCTGTACGCTCTCTCAGATAGAATTCTACATGCTTTTCTATCAACAATGACTTTTTATTTTCGTGGAGTGACTTGAACCCCACATCCAACTGCTTTATGACTTTATAAGGCGAAAGGTGCTCGATGCTGATGTTGTAGGTTGATGGGCCCGATTACACCGAAAAAAAGAGGTACTCCACAAATCAGGAACGCAGCGACGACGCGATCATAATTTTCGAAGTTAACGTCTATCCCTGCGTGCCGAAAAAAATGATAGGTACTTTGCCTTAAAGTATCTTGAAATTTATGTACACCTTAATGTCTATTACATTTTCTTATAAGTTATGTTCCGTAGCCACTCCCGGACATCCTGAGCCCCTTTTACAAGAAAATCACGTTCACAACGTCGCCCTCACGCGAAATTTGCAAAGGGTCTCCTTTTATAGCGTAGTAGAGTTCCTCTACTACAGCTCCACCGCCGTGATTATACTATCCTTAATGCTTGTGAGAGAGTCTTATCCGAGCTCTAAAGCCTTCCCACTATACAGGAAACCGTCATTAGCCTCGTAGCTGCTATGGCGTATAGATTCATACAAGGTCGCAACGCGGGTCGGTACCTCGGATCGAAGCGAATGACGATCTTGGTTAGCGCGAAATAGCCCTACACGTCCCACAATATTTACTACGTAATTTCACATATGTAATCATTGGTGGTCGTCAAGATCTATTGCCTAAGGATTATAATTCATCGGCGAAGGATCTAGCCTCCCCTCATCGTCAGTAACGCATTATTACCCTTCAAGTTAACATCGACAGTTGAATATATATCCGATATTAATAGATCTTCCTAATAAGGCCTATCGCGCACTATCTAATTCGTCGCCCCGTCAAGGATATTCTATAATCTACCCTCCCCTACTACTACCCGTCATCCCCAGTTAAAGGTACTTAAGTTTATAGAGTTAAAGACAAGTGTAAATTATAAGAAAACCGACAATATAAATAATAAGTTTTAAAGCTCTAGAAGACTCTAAGCTCCACGTTCACATAACTCTAAGTTACTCCTTAAGCCTTTACAATACTATACTAAACTATGCCTATTACACTACCTAACAAAATCGCAAAAGGCGCACTTAGTCTAAACTAAGTACTACCCACAAAGCTCGTTGCCGTAATAGTAACTTATTACGGATCTCTCCCTAATAGACTTCTACTCTAATAATCCGCGTCTATAAAGCTAATTTGCCACAATTTATACACTGTTACGACTTACGATGCGCTTCGTATTCTAACCGACACGGGCTCGTAGCATCGCTGGCTATGCGACGGCGCTAAGCCTAATAGGGAAGACTAGGTGGCGAGCCTGCGACATGTTGACGTGAATAGTACTCGACTACGCTAGGCCCTATTAAGAGGGTCCTTTATATATATATACTCGAGCACTCCCTTATAGAGAGCTCTCCTTTCCTCCTTGTCTTTTCTTCTCGATTCTAAGTGTAGTTAGAGGCCTAAATATAAAGCTAAAGTCTACTCGCTGTATTAACCTCTTGTCAGCCGTAATATAAGAAAAGACCTACACCCCTTCGCTATAAAGTGTTATATCTCACTTAGTCTTGCGCCTTATCGACCTGCCCTTGTAACAAGTTAACAACGAGCCTTAACACCTTAGCTTATTCGACGGATAAGTACTTCTCTACCCTAGTAGTAGACTATCCTAGAGAAAGCTAGATATTCTCTCGCGTTTAACTTACCTTACCGTAACTTGACGCGCGCCCCTGTTTCGAACGTATATCTAATTAACAAATCGATTAACCACCTCAAACACTCCTTAACCCCACCTTATTACTACTGCCGACCTCCCCCCCTCGTCGGCGAAGCTCTAGAGAAAGAAGCGCCCCTGTACGGCTAGGCTTTACTAACACCCTTATCTCTTCGGTCGAGACCCTCTTAGAGGAGCCGGAGAGCTTTAACGGATTCGACTTAGACCTAGAGGACAAACCCCAGCGCTTCTTTAACGTATCGCTAGAGCCTACTAATATAAAAGGCCTTACCCCCGCTTAATAAGCTAGGGTAAATCAGCTAATTAAGGACTCTATTAACTCTACTGTCGCCGCTACTATTATATAAGCCCTTACTTAATATATTATTAATAACCCTCGCTAAGGGACTAGCACTTCCTCCCCTTTTAATTAATTCGTACGTGCTTTTACAGCGGACCTCTAGCCTACCGCCGACTATTACCTCCTTAAGCTAAACCTTACTATCCTTATTATTAAGCCTAATAAGGTTAAGTACCCCTGTACCCCTTTTAGCGACTATAAGGGCGAAATTAAATACGACGCTTAAAAGATAAATATAAAGCTCTTTATTTAAAAGTACTTAAGTAACTTCCTTACTAACGAATCGTAAGTCTATACTTACTTTAAGTATATAAAGAGAGAAGTTGAGACTATTATCCTTTAACGAATAGACCCCGACTTTGCTAAAGACTTTAATAAAGCCGCTAACGTCTTAAAGGCCCTACACTAGCGTTTCTTTAACTATAACCGAGTATAAGTAGTTAAGCTTAAGTATAATTAATTATAAATAAGTAATATAACTTATAACGAATTTTATATAAAGTTTACGACATACGCGGCTACTAGAAAAATCTCACTTAACCGCTAGTTCGATAACGTATGTGAGAAAGTCTTAAATAAGCTCAAGTATAATATTTAAACTAAGAAGTATAAATTCGCTAGAGATTATACGGCTCTTAACGAGTTCTTAATTGTCTTAAATCGCGAGCTATAAAATATTACTATTAAACGAGTTAATAGACGTGTTACTACTACCGCCCGCGAAGCCCCTCAAGTCTCTTTTAATAATACTAGTACTAGCGACTCGCGCGGCATCTTAAAGAAGGATAACTTACGCTCGACCTCCCTTACCCCCGCTTCTTACACGTGGAGACCACTGACTCTAAGACAGTCGTCGGATGTCCGCCAGCGTACGCCCTCTCCTTCGCCCGTCTTACGCCGACCTGAGTCCCTTGTACTTCCTCTTACACCTAAGGACGTCTCTTTCGACACCTGTCTCTATTATAGTAAGACTAGCTATTAGGCTAGTGACTGCCCTAAGCGCCGTAAAGACTAGGCTCTTAATAAGTCGATTTCCTAGTTAGTCGTCGGCGAGGATCTAGAGACTAATAAACTCTTAAAAAACTCTTAGGCCGTAATAAAGACTTATACCTTAGTATAAGCCACAATTTATAAAAGGACTTAGTATTTAATTTTTATACTCTTATTAAGGGACGACAATTCTTAATTAGTATTAAACTAAAAAAGAATAGATTCTTTACTAAAACACTTGTATATATTAATAACAGAGCTAATATTTTCAGTGTAATTAAAACCTCTATTATATATTAACTCGTTAAGTAATTTAATATCTCGTTTATATCCCTCCCTTAACTAATCGTCTTAATTAGTTATAATAATAAGAAAAGAAAGCCTATTAATACAGCCGTTTTACTTACTTTAACAATCGACCGCTAGCGAATTAACTTCCCCTTTCTAGTAACTGACCTAAGAAACACTAACGTCCTAATTAGTCGGAAGTTCCTAGAGTATTACGACTTAAAGTAATCGTATATTAAAAACAGTAATTAGCTAAAGTAATTACTAAATATACTAGTCTAGCCGTATTTTAACTAGCGAGTCTTCGTTAATATTAACTATTCTAATAAGCTAATCGTCAAGTCTTACTAGCTCGATACAGAACGAAGGGATGCCCTTATAAACGTAAATAACTACTGTCAGAGGCAAGCCAAGATTGTGGCACTTAACGACTCCTTTAAGTTAAAGGTCTCTATACGACTTACTACTAGCGTCTTGTCGACTCGACCCTCGAGCTTTATTAAAGAAGTCAAGGAGCGCCTGCGTATTATAAAGGATTAATTAAACCCTTTAATATCCCGTGATCTAAGATTACTACTTAAAAATAAGAGAGCCTATAGAGCCTCCTTAGCGAATCACTAGCCAAAGGCGCTCACTACAGGGATCTTCCTTATATCGGTAGTAGCGATATTTACTATATACCTCCGACTTAAGAGAGCTAAGAAAAATAAGATAAAAACCTTTGTAGCGTCAGTATATAAGATTAATTAAGAGCTAACTCGTCGCCGGCGAGAGGCCTTAGACTAGTTAAGTGTCGAGCTCGTATTAATAAATAAAGACTTAACCCTAAAGGAAGCCCTAAAGGCTAAATACGCGTAAAATAACGAACTAATAAATAAGAAGCTCCTTATAAAGTATTAAGAGTATACTCCTCTCTTCTCCCGGCGAGCCTCCGACAAGCTACTAATACATCGCTAAGGCGTAAACTACTAAATCGAGCTTACTAGGGAGAACGACTTGTCCTTTAAACCTCTCTAGCGTATAACTAAAAAACAGCTATTAAAGACTAAGTAGTATATTATTAATAACTTATATAAAGGTTTTATTAAACCCTCTAGCGTATTATATACGGCCTTTATTCTCTTCGCTAAGAAAGCTAATAGTAGTCTCCGGCTATACGTCGACTACCGAAAGCTAAATGCCCTATTAAAAAAGGATTTATACTTAATTCCTTTAATTAATGAGATAATAACACGTATTTATAAGGCAAAGGTCTTTATAAAGCTTAATATTTAGTAAGCTTTCTACTGTATTTATATGTCCCCTAAGAGCGAGGATTATATAACTTTCTATACTTAATATAACACGTATAAGTATAAGGTCCTTCCCTTTAGCCTTATAAATAGCCTAGCGACCTTCTAGCGATTTATTAATAATATCCTTATAAAGTACCTCGACGACTTTTGCGCGGCTTATATAGACAATATCCTTATATATTTGTTTACTCCGGAGGAGTATAAGGTTTATGTCGAGAAAGTCATAGTAATATTATAAGTACACAGACTTTAAGCCGACATTAAAAAGTCCGAGTTTAGCGTGTAAAAGACGAGGTTCTTAGGATTTATTATTGACGTCAATAGCGTAGAGGTAGACTTAAAGAAGATTAATATAATTAAGGACTAGCGGTACGCTAATATTATACGGGGTATATAAAGCTACTTTAGTTTCTATAACTTTTACCGCCGGTTTATTAAAGACTATAATCGTATTACGCGACCCCTCTTAATACTCACCGGAAAGGACGTTCCCTTTAAATTTAATAGCGCTTATAAGGACGCTTAGGAAACTCTTTAAGAAGCCCTTTAATCTACGCCGGTTCTTCGCTACTACGACCTTATTAAATAGACACGGCTAAAGACTGACTCTTTTAACAGAGTCGTCGCTAGGATTTTATCTTAACTACAAAAAGACAGCACTTTTTACCCTATAAGATACTTCTCTAAGACTATAATAAACCCTGAGCTTAATTACTTAATTTATAATAAAGAGATACTAGCGATTTTTTAGTTATTTAAGTAATATCGCCCGGAGCTCTTAAGTGCCTAGAGAAATGTCCTTGTTTACACGGACTACTAGGCCTTAAAGTACTTTATAACTACTAAGGACCTTACGGCTAAGTAGGCTTAATAGGCTAAGTTCTTTGCGGACTTTTATTTCACGATTATATATTACACCAGGACGACTAATACGCTAGCTAATACCTTGTCTCGACGGGATTAAGACCTCACGGCGACAAAGGTACGTAAGCGGGCTATCTGTAGTTAATAGTTAATTCCGACTAATAAAATTAACTCGCGAGTCACTAGCGACTTTTAACTCTCCGCCGTCGACCTTATAGACGCTTGTATTAATGTCGTAAAGACGATACCCCTAGCACCTGTAAAGGCCATAATCCCGGACCACGATATTAAGACACGTGACGAGCCAAAGCCAGAGCCGGAACCTGAGCCTAATACAGGAGTACTAGTCGACCTGGAGACCCCTATGTCGTAAGAGCTAGACCTTAACTCCATAGTAGCCTATAACGCCGCGGAATACGATATTATTAATCAAGTGCTCGTAACTAATAAGTCTTCGCCTTTACTAGAGCCTCTCTAATAAAAAGCTAGGGAATAGTTATTAAATTACAAGCTAATAAACGATAAGTTACTTTTTCAAGGACGCCTAGAAGTGCCCTTAGAGCCGCTAGAGCTTCGCACGACACTTATCCGTTATATACACTCCTAGCTATTAGTAACACACGCGGGGATCGGGAAGATAAAGGCATTACTAAGCCGTAATACTATTAGAATAGCCTCTCTATAGACGTAACTTAATATATAGCGAATTACAGTTACTCCCGGCAAAAGGCTAAAAGAGATAAGACTCTTAGTTTCTTATACCCCCTACTAATCCCTGCTCGGCTGTATTAATACCTCACAATAGATTTCACGAAGCTACTATTAAACAAACACAGTTATAACTTTGCTATAGTTATTATTAACTACTTATTTAAGAAACCGGTCTCAATACCTTATAATAATATAATTACGGCAAAAGGCATAACTACTCTCTTTCTCGTCTATTAGACTCGACACTTTAGTATGCCGGACTTTATTGTCTCGAACCGTAGACCTTAATTTGTCTCTTCCTTTTAGAAAGAGTACTGTCGTATCCTTGGGACTAAGGTAAAGCTAACGACGGCGTATAACCTGAACGTCGATAGCTAAATAAAAGTAACGAACTAATATATTAAGTAGCGGCTTTATCCCTTTTATTACTACTACTAAGATAATTAAAGCGACCTTTTACTAGTTATAAATATTACTTAACTAACGTTACTATATAAGTCCTTAGGCCGCCTGTCTCCCTTCTAACTACTTAACGGCGTTAAGCTAAGGACTTCTTAGGACCTAATTAACTTAAAGCCGCCGACTATAGTAATAGAGAAACTCAATCGCGAGGAGGCTTTATAAGTAACCTTACGAATAAAAGAGGTTATAGAAGTCGCACAGTCGTCTTTAAAAGACTAACAAAAGAAAATAAAACGACTAACGAACCGTAGGCGACGCGCCGTCAATTAAGACGTTAGCGACTTAGTACTAATCGACACTTAGAACTAGAACGTCGACCGACCCTCCAAGAAGTTGTCTAATAAGTAGTACGGCCTAGTTAAGGTAATCGCTAAGGAAGGAGAGAGCTAAAGAGTAGAGCTACTAAAGGACTAGTCAATTCACTTTATCTTCTACTCGCACTCACTCCGCAAGTACGTCGACAACCCCTTACTAAGACAAGCTAGAGCTACGCCGGCACTTATTTAGCTATTACTTAAGCAGGATAAGTGGGAAATTAAAGGCATCCTTAGCTCTAAGGTTATACGAAATAAGTTATTCTATTAT
>MU270582.1:0-67058 GCA_021432625.1 Leptodontidium sp. 2 PMI_412 | reverse complement strand
GATTCAAATTCTCGAGTCTCGTTCATCTCCTTTGCTAAACTGGCCGAGAAAAACTTGTAGGAGATCCCAGCAGCTTCAAAGTAATCAGCCCATGACTGGCGTTGGTCGAAAGTCAACATATCCGCCTTGTTCACGAGCAGAAGATTCTCCTTCCTAGAATCAACGGCCTTGACATACTTCTCCAAATCATCGGAACGGAACAATAAAGGATTACGAGCGTCCACAATTTGTACAACCAAATCGGATCTCTCAATAACTCTCCACAGTTGTCTCCAAACTTCCAAATTTCTCTCAAAGGGTGTCATGAGCAAATCGTTATTCTCCTGCAACTCTGCCAGACCTCTGCGCCACTCCAAGAGACTGTCTCTCTCCATTCGATCGAGCTGCTCAGGGGTTGTAGACGAGTCCCATTTCGGTCTTCGTGGGACTGTGAGTCTGTCCTTGTGTGCCTTTTGCTTTCCAACCGCTGCTCGCTCTTCTGCTGCTGATAATAGGTAGGGGTTCTTCTGATCGGTGTGGATGATTTTGACATTGTTCATCTTTTCGGCTGTGAAATCCGTACCTGCCAACTCTGCTGTTGACAGAAACTCATCGAGGGCCGCCTGTTCTGTAACTGATCGCATCTTGACCCAACTGGCCTCCTTCCGGTCGTTGGTAACATACTAATGTATGTCAGTCTCCGTTTGATGTCTTACTCTTCAAAGCGCCTACAGTCTCTCCAGTGGCATGGTTGATTCTGTGAATTCCTGCGGATGTGACCTTCTTGCGATCTGCTCCTTTCCCCTTTCCAAAACGATCGTTCATCAGACTGTGTGGGTGAGCATATTATCCTGAATAATGAACATCGTTCATACCTGTTTCCTAGCCCAACCGCATTCTTGGATTTTGCGAGAACCATCTTGACTCGGACGCGTTGTAAATGATGGTGATTTAATTCGGTGGCACAATGCCGTAAGTTTGTACAAGAAATTTCTACTTGTACGAGTATTTGTAGAGTTCTGTGGTATATTTGTGGAGGGGTTTGCTTATCGAGCAGCGATAAAGTCGAGGGGCAAATTCTATGGTACGCAATTTTCAACCCCGCGCCAATTTTTTTGCCGGGCCGCAGCCAACTCTCGAAATAATTTCTGGACCAAACGAGCGCTCGCAAACAACGCAACTACAGACCGTCAAGATGCCTCGCAAGAAGTGGATTGACAAGAAAACGGCCACCCATTTCACGGTCCTTCATCGACCTCAAAATGATCCCCTGATCCACGATGCGTCGGCATCTTCTATGATCCTGAACCCCACCGTCCCTCTAAATTCGAACAAGACGAAGAAAATCGACGATCTAGCCTCCGAACTTGGCTCAGAGGTGGAACATATCAGAGACAATGAGGGAGAGGCTGCGAATCACGGCATCTACTACGATGATACCGAATACGACTACATGCAACACATGCGGGATCTGGGATCTGGGTCAGGAGACGCATACTTTGTGGAGGCTCCTACGACACAGAATAAGGGCAAGGCGAAGCAACAATCGTTGGAAGATGCTCTGAAGAATGTCAGCCTCGATGAGCGGGCTAGAATGCTCTTGGATGATGAGATTCTACCTTCAAAGAACCTTCGCAAAGTCACATACCAGGCCCAGCAAGATGTCCCAGATGTGCTTGCCGGTTTCCAGCCAGATATGGATCCAAGATTGAGGGAAGTGCTTGTCGCTTTGGAGGACGATGCCTACGTCGATGATGATGACGAGATCTTTGGAGAGCTAGCAAAGGATGGCGAAGAAATCGAGGAAGACGAGTTTGACGAAGGAGCCTGGGACGACGAGGATGGCGGCTGGGAATCGGATGACACCGCGAAGCCTACAAAAGAATACAGAGAAGCCCCCCAACCAACTCCCGAAATGGCAAATGATGAACGAGAAGATCATGGCGATGGAAACTGGCTAGCAGACTTCATCAAGAGAGATCAACAGAAGACAAGCATGCCACGCGCAACACCGTCAGATGTTCAATCTTCTATGATGACTACCACTACCAACGGAGGCAGACGTAAGAAGAGAAAGGGTGCATTGACAAATCCCTCCAGCTACTCCATGAGCTCATCGTCTATGTTCCGAACCGAAGGTCTTACAACTCTGGATGCTAGATTCGAGAGGATTGAAGAACAGTACAACGAGGACATGGATGACATGGCGTCTGTCTCTATGGCATCCTCTACCGCATCGAGTGTTACTGGACCTGTAAGAGGTGACTTTGATGGCATCATGGATGATTTCTTAGGAAACTATTCAATGAGTGGCAAGAAATTCGTCAAGAAGGGCAAGTATCAGAGCGGAATGGAGCAATTGGACGAGGTCCGGAAAGGATTGGGTCCAGCAATCATCAGATCGCAAAGAGCTTGAGCATAGATGGGGGTTTCAACGGCGTTCTAGGCGGACAAAATGGCATGGAGTGGCGTTTAGGTATGGGATAGATATACCTTTGTGTCTACGAGCTGTGATCTTTTGAGTCAGGATCTTGACACTGACAAGTACTTGGTTAATCAAACTTTCAATCAAAACTTTACATTGACATTTGATCCTCTTGGGTAGTGGTCTAAGGAGAACTGCAACGCTGACCCACGAGTACTTCTATATCCTAAATTCCCCTCGACTTCCCGTATTTTGACTGACTAATCAGCAAGAAAATAATTTAGCATTGTATCTACATATACCTCAAGATGGTCCCTTACACTACCGGGGTCGATTGAAAGGGCTGTGTACTTCCCAAGGCCTTTACGAAGTACAAACAGGATATCTGCCCAGTTACAGTACTGGTAGACTCGATTCATCCCAATGCCCAAAGGCGGGAAGAACGGGCAGAATGCTTAAATACGCTTAGCGCGGCAAGCTCATGATCCGAAAGTGAAATCGCGACAATGTTGAAGTGAACAATAGGTAAACAAAGCCCGCACTAGCGGCACCGGCAATCCTTTGTGATTCCTCGACCTCTATGATCCCCCGACCTCGTTCCTTCGATTCCTTCCTCATGATCACCGACAAGAACAATGCAGCTCGGCCGTCAAGGTAGCAATCGCAATCAACGCGCCAACCGTTCTTCGAGAGGAAGAGGTCAGGATTCGATGAGTCGAGGAGCAGGTTCAACAGTTGGCCTAAACTCCTCAGGTAAGTGGACAGATGATTCTCCTATCCCCAAGGGTCCTGTCGCTATGCGCGAGACTACCAACATCCCCCAGTCATGGACCCGCGGTCGCAAGAACAAGAAACCTTACTCAAAGGGTCCAAAAGCAGGTACACCATCAGAACCTGGCGTCCCGAACGCCTTCGAAAAAGAGCGTCTCGAGAATGCTGCGAAGAGAGCTCAGAGGGAAAAGGGAACAATGGTCAATGGGAGAGGAGGTAGAGGCAATGGTTCGTATACCAACAAGCCGAACAGGTTCTCGAATACAGCCACTGAGCAGAATCCAGGCCCCTTCAGCAAGCCGCCCTCTCCAACAACGACAACTCCTTTCGCGCAAGCTCCAGCAACATTCAATCCCTTCGCGCCGAAATCCAGTACCCCATCGAGCGCGAATACCTCAACCTCGAACTCGAATCCGTTTGGTGCCCCTCCAAAATCGGAGGGAGCTGTGAATCCTTTTGGAAAGCCAGCAGCTACTACGTTTGGTGCGGCATCAACGACGAATACATCTACGAACCCGTTCAATAAGCCAAGTTCGAACTCGAACCCTTTTGGCGCGCCTTCGAAACTAGACGCAGCTGTAAATCCCTTTGGAAAGCCGGCTTCTTCCCCCTTCGGTGTGGCTTCGCCGGCGGAGACCACAACAAACCCCTTCAATAAGCCAAGTTCGACGTCGAATCCCTTTGGCGCTCCTTCAAACACTGCGGGTACGCCTGCCGCTTCCAGCGTCTTCGGCGCTCAATCGTCAAATCCATGGTCGAAGCCATCTTCGGGCGTCTTTGGCACGCAGTCAACACCAAGCTCATTTGCAGGGGCCTCTACGAATGGAGATGAGTTTTCTAATACACCAGCTCAGTCAAAGCCAAGCCCGTTCGGAACACCATCCAGCACTAGTTTTACTGGCTTTCCCTCAAACTCCAACAACACATTTGGCTCTATCGGTGGTAACAATACGAGTACATTTGGTTCTATCAAGAATTCATTTGGTGCTTCAAATGGTACATCCAGTTCACCAGGAGTTTTCGCCAAACCAACGGCGAATGGAACGTCACTAAAACCCAGTCCTGTTCCAACGTCTAAGCCAGGCGTCACATCCAACTCTCCCATGTTCTCCAAACCGCCTTCAAGTTTTGGCTCTCCCGCTGCTGCAAAGCCAGCTGCAAACTCACTGGCTGCCAAGGTCGAGCAGCAACTGAAAAAGGACCGAATCGTTCCACCTCCGATGCCCACGTATGACCTGATGTTCGAACGCCAGCTGCTCTCGATTCCAGAGATGTTTCAGCATCTTCAAAACTACAAGGCATACCAGGATAAGGTCCGGAGTTCCCTCATGAAGGCAGGTCTGATCGATGACCCAGAGAAGCCGAAAAGTTTGAAAGATGCCATCGACTTCAAGGGAACATGTGAGGAAATGTGCCCAGAGTTTGAGAAGATCGAACGACTGGTAGAGAGCCGGGTCGATGTTTCAGAGAAGGGAATACAACCTGATGGAACGCCGACGCGGCATGCAGTCATGGATAAAATGGTCAAAATCCTGGCCCGTTCGTCTGCCGGTCAATCGGCTCCTTTGCCAAGCGAAGTTAGGACAACTGCAGCTCTCCGGCGCACAGTTGACTATCTGATGAAAGATGTGTTGACTGAAGCCAATATATCCAAAGTTCACGGCTTTCTCTGGAATCGAACTCGCGCCATTCGACGAGATTTCGTATTCCATTCCTTCATGAGTCCCCCAGAACTAGTGGACCAAGTCTATTGTCTCGAGACTATCGCTAGATTTCACACCATCTCTCTCCATCTCATGTCGAAGCCGGAAAACTACTCCGAAACATTCGACACCCATCAGGAATTCGAACAGCTTGGAAATACCATGATATCTCTCATGCAAGCTTATGGTGACTGCAAGGCAAACGGAGTTGTGTGCAAAAACGAGGCTGAGTTCCGGGCATACCTGGTCGTCATTCAACGAAAATCGAATCCCGGGCTCCTAGAAATGGTGCATAGCTGGGGTTGGGATCTCTTTGAAGCAAAGGAGGTCAAGATTGCACTCGCCATGGCAGAGGCGCTTGGCAACAATTGGGACATGCATGGTCCCCTCAAACCTACAGCGCCAACCGACATTGCACAGAACGCATTCTCCCGCTTCTTTGACATTGTTGAGGACAAAAATACATCATATACGATGGCCTGCTTTGCCGAGATCTGGTTTAACGACGCTCGAGAGGCGATTGTTAGAACGATTCTTGCTTCCTACCGGAAGCAACGAAACCAGATCAAGGATTGGACTGTCCCAGTGTTGAACGAGTATTTACGATTTGATGACGAGGACGATGTCATTCCATGGTGCGAGGCTCGTGATATCGTTTTTGAAGAAGCTGATGGCTTGACCTACCTCTCAATGGAACCTGGCAACAATCTTAACCACATTGAGGGGAAACAATACCACTCACAGCCATATGTGGAGAAGAAGCGCGGGAATCACTCTTTGCAACACGTGCTATACAACACTGTGTACGAAGAGGCTGGTAACGAGAGTCCACCGAGTGAAGAGGAGGAGGAAGAGGGGCTGTTTGTCAAGCAGTCGGATCCAGTACCAAAGCCAATTGGTACTGCGAAGGCCTCTCCCTCCAATCCACCGATTACACAAGGCTTTGGCCAGGGTCCAGACTTCCCTGCGAGTACTCCTCCCCCAGTGCAGGAGAGCCAACCTAAACCCGCCTCTTTGTTTGATCACATCGGTACCCCAAACACATTCGATGGCTTTCCCGACTTTTCTCCAGCGGCAGTCCTACCTTCCGTGCAGCCACCCGTGGCAGCAGCTGTGGTTGACCCGAAACCAACCTCAATATTCACCCCCCAGCCGAAGAATGAGGCACCGTCAATCTTCGCAAAGCAGCCGGCGGTCCAAGGATCGTCGATTTTCACGAAGCAGCCGGTGAATAGTACCACATCATTCTTTCCCAGTCAAACAACAAACGGCACATCGACATTCTTTCCCAAGCAGCAGGTGGGTGGAGAGGGTTCTTTTCCCACACAACCGTCACCGCCGAAAGAGCCGCCTGGGAGTCAAGCTCCTCCCACATTCTCCTTCGCTCCAACACCTCTGACACAAACCGTTGCATCGTCTCCATTACCGGCACCATCTACAGCTGTGCCTAAACAGGTTTCCTTCTTTCCCCAGAAGCCGTTCTCGAACTCGCCACTCCCTGTAACGGTATCCACGCTATCACAGCCTGCTCCCCAGCCTCAGCCTCCACCGAGTCAGCCACTGTCTGGGTTTTTTGGAACACCTATCCCACCGGTCTCCAGTCATGGCACATCTGTTATTGGAGCCACTCAATCACAAAGCAATACGCCGAAAGATAGCCCTAGAGTTCCTGCCTTGCCACCTTTCACAACTACCCTGCAGAACCCAGCCTTCGTTGCAAAGCCTGCTTCCCCGCCCTTCGATAGATTCGCTGGGTTGACAGATTGGTTCGCCCTTGGCAGTGAAGGCATTGTGGAACAGTTTACCTCATTCCAGGTAGAAACTATTCTGCGGGCCGCAGCAAAGCAGTTTGCGGAAGAAGAAAATGTACGAGCTACCAGAGAGGCAGAGGAGTCAGCCCGTGCCGAGGCGGATCTCTTTAGGTACCGGAGCTTGGCCACAAAGTATGGGTATTTGTGGAGGGAACAGGCCCATTTGCGGTGGCTGAAGCGAAGAGGAAGGGAAGCTCGAAAAGCTCGGCGGGAGATGGCAGAGAGCTTCAGGGCATCAAAGGCAGCACAATCGGCTGCTGTAGTAGAAGACTTCCGCGCCTCGACCACCAAGCAGAGGCAGGGCAGCCTGGAAAGTCTTCTTGGTGCAACTGGCATTTTGAATGGAGTTCATGATGCGGCTGGCGAAGTCGGAGCGATTGTACAAGAAGATCGCAAACCTTCCCACAGACGTCAACGATCGCAACGTTCGGAGCGATCTATGACTAGCCAGTCCTCCACAGCGAGCAAGCACAAACGTGTCAAGTCAGAGAATCCTTTGCGTCGCTCTCTGATGTCCGACCCCACTTACCTGCAAGGTGGTTCGAGGATTCACCTCTTATCCGACCGCAGCATGCGAGATGAGCAGCATCGTCCTCAAGTCAGTGGAGTACAGACTGACTACTTCCGCCTCAAGGCTAGAGGCATCTCAACTCTTCACGACGGAACACCGCTTGCAAACTCGGCAGTGCAAAACATGCTGAAAAAGAAGCGCTCCTTCGATGGCTTTATCAAGCCTGCAACACCTCAGCAGTCAAAACAACAAACGACACCGAGAAGCGTCCCGACCAAACGTGCAGCACGACCTGAGATGGATGGTGAATATGGTGACCAAGTGGAGGATGTCGAAGTTCTGAAGGCAAGGGCAAGGGCTGTCATGTCAGGAAGGAAAGATTCAGGACAGAAGCGGTCATTTGATGATGAGGACGAAGATTTGTTTGCGAGGGCGAAGCGAATTAGAGAGATGATGGAGGAGGGTGAAGAATACTACAGAAGGGAATTGGAGAGGGAATCGGGGAGCCGGAGTACATCATAGACGGTGTACAGCATAGCATTGGGAGTTTATGAGCATGGAAAATATTTGGTCGCTAGGCTGCGATGGCGTTCTTCGGAAATAATGCATCTACGAGGCGTTTTCAGTGGGCTTGTTTGTATATGCAGAAGGATACCCTTTTGGTCTGTGGGAATGAGCGAGAAAACTCTGTGTATGAAATATGATTTGTGGTACCATCTTTTGTCTCTACTGTTCAATTTGACATCTGTGAACTCGTTTAGTGTGATGGGCTTCAATTGATCTGGCGACAGGCTAGTACGTGAGGCAAAAGAGGCTTGGTGAGGGTTATGGTCAGGTCCAAATTCGACATCGAATAGACATCCAAAAAGAACAAGGGGCTTCAGACATGAGGCTTGAGAGTCCCAGGAAATTCTTTGAGGGTTGAGACTGTCTTTGACTGTCTTTCCCACAGTTCTCGGTTTTCGATCATGAGGTTGTACAGGTTCCTTTCAGTTTGTATATATTGCTTCAGCCACCTCGGAGTGCCATCCAAGAATGACTCGGGGAGATTATCGTTGGCGTGTGCAGGGACTTGAAATCACAATGACTGGACCTGGCAAAGACATGGCAAAAAGACTCTCTATTCATGACAGTAGGCATGTCGCTCCCAAGAGATACCTTTCGCCGATGAAGTGGTCTTATGTTATGTGAATTTGTATCAGGGCATATCCAAAATGGAATGTCTATTGGTCATCAAACAAAGATACAGCTGTGGGATTTCAGATACCGTAACATAACCTCCCAATTCTCGGTATTCGATGATTCCTTCCACTTCATGGACAGGTTCTCACATTGGTGTCCCAGGCCGCCTTCGGAAAATGTTGCAGGACAAAGGACAAAACTTAACTTTCTTTCAAGGACCTCCAATATTGAAGCCAACGGCTCTACTCATGATTTGGTTAGCATTCGACTTGGGAAAGTTAAATGGCCCCATGATTTTCTCTGAAGCAGCCGCCGAGATGGGACAGTCCAGGTTGAAAGACATGACAGGTGATTTTGCAGGGGATCACATGATCTAAAGCTAGACTGATAATGGTTAGCTCAACACCACGAAAATTAGCTTCGGTAAAAATTAAATGGAAGCTCAAGAATATTTCGAGTTCGATGTCCAGGAGGAGCTTCGATATTCACATCCATACAACGACACGGAAAAGGGATCCTCGGAACAGTCAGACAATATGGCTATGATCGTTGCGCCCAAGGATGCGGACTATACCATCAAGCCCGAAGCTGCCACTCCAGCAGCAGATTCGAGCGAATGGCCTCTTCTGCTGAAGAACTACACCAATTGTACGATTTTCTGCTCCAATTGCTGCAGAGATGGTGGACTGACTGATTGATAGTACTTGTACGCACTGGACACTTCACTCCCATTCCAGTTGGCTGCAATCCTCTCAATCGCGACCTCAAATCATACATCAGTTCCGGTGTGATCAACCTCGACAAGCCCTCCAACCCCTCCAGTCACGAAGTCGTCGCATGGGTGAAGCGCATGCTGAGGTAGACAAACCAATGATTGATGAATTGACCAACCATATTAACTTTAAATTAGAGTTGAGAAAACTGGTCACAGTGGTACCCTCGACCCCAAGGTTACTGGATGCTTGATCGTCTGCATTGACCGCGCAACAAGACTTGTCAAGTCGCAACAAGGTGCTGGAAAGGAGTATGTCTGCGTTATCAGATTGCACGATAAACTTCCAGGTGGTGAGGCACAATTCGCGCGAGCTCTCGAGACCTTGACTGGTGCCCTCTTCCAACGTCCTCCTTTGATCTCCGCCGTCAAGCGACAACTCCGTATCCGAACCATCCACGAAAGCAAGCTGTACGAGTTCGACAATGAGAGACACTTGGGCGTTTTCTGGGTCAGTTGCGAAGCAGGAACCTATATCCGTACACTTTGTGTTCATTTGGGTCTGTTGCTGGGTGTTGGAGCTCATATGCAAGAGTTGCGCCGAGTCCGAAGTGGTGCTATGGATGAGACCAAGGGCATGGTCACTCTCCACGATGTTTTGGATGCCCAATGGATGCAAGACAACACCCGAGATGAGTCCTACCTGAGGAGAGTGATTTCACCTCTTGAGACTCTTCTCACCACCTACAAGAGAATTGTCGTCAAGGACAGTGCTGTTAATGCTGTATGCTATGGTGCCAAGTTGATGATTCCTGGTTTACTGCGATATGGTATGGTTTTCTAATCCGCACAATTTTCAACGCTAACAACCCCTTCAGAGTCTGGTATTGAAGTTCACGAGGAGGTTGTATTGATGACTACTAAGGGTGAGGCTATTGCCTTGGGAATTGCACAAATGTCAACAGTTGAGCTCTCAACTTGCGATCACGGAGTCGTCGCGAAGGTCAAGCGTTGCATCATGGAGCGCGACCTTTACCCAAGAAGATGGGGACTTGGACCTGTTGCTTTGGAGAAGAAGAAGATGAAGGCTGATGGCAAGCTTGACAAATACGGCCGAGCCAACGAAGCTACCCCCGCCAAGTGGAACAACGAATACAAGGACTTCAATGCTCCTCTCGATGGTGCTGTCCCAGCAAGCACAGTCGCTGCCCCAGAAGCTCCTGCACAGATCGCCGCCTCGTCGCCAGCTGCTACACCCGACCCAGATGTTTCTATGATCAGCAACGGTGCAGAGGAAAGCAGCAAGAAGCGCAAGAGACATGAAGGCGAGACAGCGGAAGAGAAGGCCGAGCGCAAGCGCAAGAAGAAGGAGAAGAAAGAGAAGAAGGCGAAGAAAGAGGGCAAGAAGGTCGAGGATAGCGATAGTGATTGATCGGGTGAATGTGGGACATTGGCTTGTTTGCTGTGCATATTCCATACGGCGTTAGTGTATCATACTTGCTGAAGGGCAGGGTAAGGTCAAAAGCGGAGTTTGTAGGAAATTGAAATTTTGATAAAGTATCCCCGTTCCAGAAATGGGTGTGATTCTTCTCAACAGGTATGATTTCTCATTGAAGCTTTGCTTGGCATACTTTTTTGGTCTGAACATGCTTCCTGATGGAGAGATTTTTAAATTATAATTTCTTCATTACAGTATTCCGCTAGTATTTTGGTAGCGATGCTCTTCAGCGAAATCATACATCGTCTGGTAGTTCCTACACTGATGTTCCACATTCCATCCATTCACACCTTTCACTCCTGAATCCTTCCCGGTCAACTCGAACGCCGGCTCCAGCGTCATATCTCCTGCACACATTACGCCTTGGCGAAGATAGTCGAAGCAATGAGCAAGATGCGTGCTATGATCCGTATGCGAGGAATCATTCTCGTTACTCATACTCTCGAAAGCTGCTTTGAGACCTGCCTGCAAATGACGTTAACACAAGGTATGCTATGAAAGGCATGAATAGGAAGGGACTTACTATGCAATGCAGTTGATGGAACATGGAAATACAGAAGTATTCATTCTTCACTTCTACTCCTCCATCTTCTAGCGGAACTTCAACGGGGATCTCGACAAAGCCTCTTCCTGCTAGAAGGAGTCAAAAGGCAAGCCACATAGTATTGAAAGATTGGGATGAACTTACGTGGCATCAGCTTTGCCCACACATCATTCTTTGTCCTCTGGACCTCGAAATCTACAAAGCCATTGAATACCACCGTCTGATCACGAGGGACTGTTACACATCAGCAAAAGTGCCACCAACACCACCAAAAGTCCCAGACATCAACATACTATCAGGTATCCTCGGCGAAACTGCCGTACTTTGAAAGAGCTCTGGATGAAATATTATAGCCAATGCCAAAGACATGGACATGGCATAAAGTCCGGAGATGGCGAAGAAAGCTATCCGATAACCTGGGAAGAACCGTCGAGCTTGACTTCCATGTTGATTTGCTGGCTTGAGAGTATCCCAGGATTCGGCATCGGCTACTTTTCTGTAGCCGGATCGAAAGAGGATGGGGAATTTGGGTGAAGACATTATTTGGTGGGGAATTGGAAGGATATTAATTCGAGATTTAGAATAGTATTAATGAACTCAGTGGGTAGGAAAATTGAAAGAAATAAAGATGAGCTGACTACAAAAGGCCTGCTGCACTTACGACGACTCACCATGCGAGGCTGCATCGACGAGGCCGAGTTCGGGTAAGGAGGGGGGTGGCACGACAGCCGTCTCAGAGGCAGGTCGGGGAAAGACAACCGGGCTTGTCACTCTTGCGATACACACACTTCCATACCCGCAGGAATTACACCCCAACATCAACAGCTCAAATCATCCCATCAATTCACGTTCTAGGGCCTTTTTTCTCAAACACAGCCGTCTTTGGCGGAGAAACCCCAGTCTTGTAACTCGCAACAAGCCTTTTTTTTGGACGATCATCCGTGCTTGGATTCGTTTCGAGATTGGGTGATCGTCTCTGAATAGAGTTCTGGTGATGGGGATGGCAGCTCGGGTATGTTCCTCCCGAGTTTCAATGCCCATGCCCTGCTGCGGTTGGCCATGTTATGTAACTCGGGAGGAGGCTGTCTTTCGGGACAGTTATTATCATTCAGAATTTGAAATCTCTATTGATAGGGTGGCTTCTAACTAAAATTGAGCTTTCGAGTTTGTTACATGTCGATTCTGTTGCTTTCATTAGTGTGGAGGGCTCGAGGATGTCGAATTTGTCAGAATGAGATATGATGGAGTCTTCACCGTCTGGAATGTTTTGAGAAGATTTGGTGGTATATGTGGGTACTTACATGGGAACTGTGGTCGTGAGGTACCTCGTGGCACTTTGATGTCGTGAGGGTTAGCGGTAATGGTCTCGTCAAACGCTGTGGCGTTTTCCATGTGATGTCTTTGTGTGATAGGCGAGCGAGAATATTCTCCGATGGACAACAGTTAATAGATGAATGTATCGTGGAGATAGCGTTTTGGGGGTACGAACGTTGATGTGTTACTGGACGTTTTGCAGATGGCTCCGAGATAGGTAATGGGACCTTCACCGTTGAAATCGTACAACAGTGATGGGACACATCCCTCTTGGGGGACCACTTCAAGACATTGTGCTGAAACCTTTTTCGTCCTCTATTTCCTCTCATGTTTTGTATCAATACTGTGGCCAAGTGGTTTTTGTTCACTTGAGCCAGGCAACGACGGCTCGCCTACTGGAGTTAGACAGTAATTTTTAGTACATTACCATGTAAGATTTTATATTCCATGCGATTTAAGATGTATAATAACACTCAATTGATTGAAAATAACACTAAACTCTGCTTCTCTGACTTCTTCTTCTACTTTCTGATCACCTCAAACTACCTCAATGCGATCCAGTTGTCCCCTTTGCAAGGAAAACCTGCGAAGTGTAGGTGAGATATCCCCAGCCCCTGGGAACTTAGACTTAGGTGTACAACAAACGAACCTAACATACCGCTCTTTCGCCTAGTCTATGACATTACTCTGATTGACGAACGCATGAGAGCTTACGAGGCTCCCTGGGAGTAAGAGCAAGCAATACTCCACAATTCATAGCAAGTAAAGCAGGATCACCAAATCATACAACAGACATCCTGCTTGCTATCATTCCAAAGCGCATCCTGCAGTCGCACTTAAGTAATTAGTGTAGGACATATTTTATTGCCATTGAAAACTTTTATCGTTTGCGTCGATTGAGGAAGACAAGCAGAGCAAGCTGACGGCATCACCGCCACCTTCATCAACGGCCAAGAAGGATAGAAGGAGAGGAACGATAGAGATGGATTTTGAAACAACAATAAAAGAACGAAAATCCAGACAAAATGGTGCCAAATCAAAGTCTCCCTATATGTCCGTAATTATGAAAATTAATCAACATGCATCTCTCTTTCTTGGTTGGTAGAAAGGAAGGAGGGACAAGGCCTAGAATTGGAGATGCGGCCACCATTGGACCACTCGGCCACGCGCACGCTGCCCAATCAGACGAAGTCCCACAGTGATCTCGAATTAGAACACAACCTCATGGCCAGGAACGTATCGACTGCTATTAATATCACAAATATTGATAAGGCCTCTGTCAGGACCGACCGCGCTGAGCGGTATAAGAGCTCTGGATCCCTTCATGTCCGGTTCGGATTTCGAGTCGATGTTTCCACCATACGAAGTTTGGATATGTGACCTGTCGCCATTCTCGTGCAGCTACTGAGCCACAGTCCGGATCGAGACGCCTTCGACTGCTTCATGGAAGACCTTATGGATGGATGGAAAGCTGGAATTTGAGCCATTGGATACCTCGCCGGACCTGCAGATGATGCGCCTTGCTGGCGATTTGTATATACCGATTGGATTGGTCCCTTTCCCAGGATATGGATCTTGCTCCAGAGGTACGCTTGGCTGGAGACAGGAGACATGCATGAAGCATCACGACCGCAGACCGGTATCGATATAGTGGTGGACGGCTCTGCATATGTACCGACCTCGCCTAGAAACTGGATGGGAATACCTTGGATTGACTGTTGTTGACTATGGATGGGATATATCAGCTCCAACATTCTGGATCGGCACGAAAACCGGAGTGGTGGGCGGGATTTGATTGGAAGTGCAACTGCAGACGTACAACCACATCGGTATTTGGTTGATGAATGAAGAACCGCCTCTCGGAGACAAAGCTTACTGCTGTTCAGTGTGTTTGTGACTTGCCTACCTGCGGACGTAATGCTGGGGGTTATGTTTTTCTACACGACAGAAAGCCCTGATCAACACCAACGACCACTGCAGTACGGATATCGTAGGAGCCCAGGCATTAACAGGAACGAATGGACCTGGAAGGTCTTTTATCTGCTACACGAAACTTTGATGGAGTTTGTTTGGTTTGGCATCGCTTTGGAGTGGTCCAATTGAGTTCGAATGAAGCATCCCAGGAACTCGGTACCGAAAGAGTGTGGACTCAACGAATACTAGCTCTTTTGATTCGGCCGAGATGCTTGTTCGACGGAATACCTCGGCGCTGATGCACTCTGAACTGTCTGCCGCTGGCATGGCAGGAGCAACGAGGCCCTGATGGCCATAGGATCTTGTCCAATACGCCCGTTTCTGCAACTCGAAAGATGCCCTGGACGCACAATCCAACGCTTCGCACGAATCTAATATTCGCCCGCCATCAAACTAGTTTCTCGCTCAAGTGAAGGTGCTAAGTGGCTTCACGGGAACTGATGGAACACATTTTATTGTCTGGGCAATCGGCAGAGCTTTTCACAAACAGAAACAGGGATATCTAGCCAATTCCGCCATTCCCCCATTTCTTCTACAGAGCGCGTCGCAGCAGTTGCATGAATTTTGTTGGATTCATTCAAAACTTCTGGGCCTTGTGGATGCCCATGGAATGAAGCTCTCCCAAGGATACTGGCCCATGGATGGAATTTTGCATTGTTTTCCAAAAGCAACCCACAGCTGCTGCTCTTCAACCCCCGTCGCAATGCAACGTCAGGGACATCACGAAGCCAACAGTCATGGATCATTCGCCAAGCGCCCATCATTACTGGTTCCAATGACCCGCTTGTTTTAAGGCACTACGGAGGAGGTGGGTGAAGACTACATGTGCTTCTATGCAGAATGCTCTGCTTGGAGATGCAGGTATCAAACGGCAGTCATGGTGTCGGAGACCGAGTTCACAATAGGCCGAGGTCCGGACTGTTGGTGATTGACTTGCATGAAGTTGGTGATGCC
The DNA here is from genome assembly GCA_021432625.1 of Leptodontidium sp. 2 PMI_412. NCBI lineage: Eukaryota > Fungi > Ascomycota > Leotiomycetes > Helotiales > Leptodontidiaceae > Leptodontidium > Leptodontidium sp. 2 PMI_412. Next base: position 51,680 of record MU270582.1, on the reverse strand, counting down.
CACTCGGACTGAATAAAGGAGGATGCACTGAGAGGATTCGACCATAGTCTCCGTGGGTTACACAGTATATTCTTGACAACCTGGTGTTATCAAGAACTACCTACCATTTCAAGGAAACCCCGGATGTTGGTTTCGGCTTCTCGCGGTTTTGACGCAAATCGTAGGTTGGAACTGACTGGGTCGAGTGACTGAAAAGGCACCTCTGCATTCGATGGGGCGTCAGTGATCGGGGATGGCGCGGAAGACATTTCTTCACAGAGGCAGGTGGGAAATGGGATCGTCAGTGAAGTTTCCTTTTCGCACCTACCTTGCTGGTTCCGCATCCACATGCAGGATTCGTGTGCTTTGCTGTCGAGATAAGGGCTTGATGATACCCTGGCCAAACTCTCATGTCCACTCTCTTGTGTATGGACCATTTCCTCAAGAACCAACAGAACCAACAACGCTAGGCCCGATTCAGGCAGTTATGCAAACAATCCCGTCCCGAAGTCCCCGATCGGTGAGATCGTATCGAGTGGACCATCGGCAGGCAATGTCACACCAATTAAACAGGTCGAATTGTGTGAACGGTTTAACATCGGAATAAAAGCAATGTCCACCAGATCCAAGACAAGAAGCTTCTGACTGCAACAGGCGCCACTTCTCCGCATCCTTGCCAGTGCAGCAGTCTATTTGCTGGCAAGCGCTCGGGAGCTGCCGCTATATGCATCTCATCACGTTTTGTGGACCTGTTCTTGCTTTCCCCCTCTTTTTCAGTTGTGGAAGGTCACTGGCAGCAGACGTACGAGGTGCAGGTACATTTGCCAAAATATCTTGTATGCAGAGTCCTCCTCAATATGCAGCCACTATCACACTTTTGACGCTACCGCGGCTCTCGAAAGCGATAGCTGGTTCTTTAAGCGCGGCCTCCATGAGATCGTATGTTCGTACCATGCACATCCAGACCGTCAAGTGGCACAGGAGAAGGGCATGACTCATCCGAGAACAGCAACAACGGTCATCAACCTGCTCGAAGAAGTTGGTGGGCAATCTCAGAAGGCTTGCCTCCCCCTTTGACGAGCTGTATGGCGATGCTGGTCAGCCCCTCAGGTTCAAGGTTCGCTCGACTTGTACGACACGGTACACACCCACCCATACTCCGCAGTCGTCCCTGCCAGTCTGCCAGTGCCCTGCCTCCGTGGTATATTAAATCCTGCACGAGTTCACGACGCGTCCAAGGATATTGCCCTCCAGCGCTTGTGCAGCTGTCTCATTGGCCTCGCTTAAATCCCCTGGTAGTCGGATCTGCACCACTGACGAAGCGTTATTCAACCACACAAATCGTGGTGGTTGCCAGCTTGCAGGGCCACAACTATGCGACCAAGCGCGCCGTACCTGTCTCTGGCCCTCTCATTGGAGGCTTCGCTTTCGTTCTAAGTGAGACTTTAGCAACAACACCACGGCTGAAGTCCTCAGTACCGACACCACGGTCAGCGGCGACTGGGGAGCTCGGATAAAATCGCGAGACCTGGTCTGTGAGTGGTGGGCTCTGTTCCGTTTGGCTGTCAAGCCGCAGAGAAACATGTTGGGGGCGAGGCCATTGAGAGGTATCTCTGTGGAGTAGTGCTGCAGGGGGTGCATGTAAGGTGTGTTGCGTTGTTGCGTCCTCTATCGATAGTCGGAGCTGGAGCCGGGGAGTCTGCGCCCGTATATGATGGTGAGCTGCCCGTTATCCAGCCTTTTCTCACCTCTGCGTCTCTTCTCACTCTTTGGGTTGGGTGTTTGTGCTTTTTTTGTTGGAATATTCCTCCGAGGGGCGTTCTACTCATGCCCTCATCGGCAAGGGTGCGGCTGGAATTCTTTGGTGAAGTGAAGTCGAGATGGTCTTTCAGCCATCAAGAGCCTCGTCGGCCATCCAGCTCACGAGTCCCTTCAACATGGCCGCTTCAACTATGGCCTCAATCTTGGTTGCATGCATGTTGACACCGACCTGGGCCTTGCAAGTTTCGCCCAACTCGGCCTGTGCCTCTGTCTGTGTAGACAGTCTTCCATCTGATCTTTCTGACCCAAATGTCTCCAACACCATTGGTTCTGACATTGTCTGCAACGATGGAAACTATGGCCACACTTCAGCAGGTGCAAAGTTCGAAGGATGTTTGAATTGTCTTCAGGCCAGCACAACATCAAGTGGGGATGAGAACGATCAAGGATGGTACTTCTGTATGTTGCAAGCCCTCGTATACCAGAAGGAGTTGGTGACTGACTTTTTGTATAAAGACAACCTCCGATTCGCCTTCAACACCTGCATATTTGGTACCACGAATGCCTCGGACTCGTTGTCCACACCTTGTTCTTCGAGCACAGTGTGTGAACCACTTCGCAAGGCCCTCAGTGATGGCATGGGAACCCCTTTGACCACGAGCCAGTACTCATATTGCTCGGCTTATGACAATTCCTTCTTGGGATCTAACTTGGACACCTGCCGTGACTGCCTCAGATTTAACAGCAATGCTTTTTATCTCTCAAATTGTACAGTTCACTTGATCTACCGTAATGATGCACTTACTGACTGTCCACAGTTCTCACAGCACTACAAGCGGGCTGTACCCAGCGCCCACCCACTGGATTTGCAGTTGGTTTAAATGCCACACTCTTCTCCAAAAACCAAGTCAAGATGACATCCGCATCAGCTTCTCCCAGGGCGAAAGAGAAGCACGGTCTCAGTCAAGGTGCAATAATTGGGATTGCAGTTACGGGTGCAGTTTTGCTCATCATATTGATTGCAATTGCTTTCATATGTGTGAGAAAGCGCCGCAACGCAAGACGCCTGAAACAACTTCAGAGTCCCCTTGATGAGCGATTCGGTGCTGAAAATATCACCGCCCCTCACCACGGAGCGTACAGCTCGCCACAGACCTCGCCCCCCTTCAAGGAAGAGAACGTACAGATGTCTCGTACGTCCAAAGTCAGAAACTTCAGTCTGGTGAGGCAGCTACCTCAACGAGCTGGAGAATGGCAAGGCACTACAGTCCAGCCATCGCCTCACTCAGCTCACTCCTCCAGCCCTCCACTATATTCTCCACCTCGTCCCAATCGAGAGTCCATACCAGCTCATCATGCCTACATACCGCCCGAGTACACACCACCGTCCCGCAACTCAACATCACCATTATACTTCCCACCACCTCCCTCACCCCCACAACAACCGCCACAACCAGTTCCCGCGACACACCCACAACGCACCCCACCACCAGTCTCACTAAATTCCGCCGTAAGGAATACTCTTCCCTCAGGACCTCGAGCTTCTATAGCCAGAAACACAAGCAATGCTTCCAATGTTCTACCTACCGGGCCAGGCGCTTCAATGGCAAGAAACCCAAGCAATGCTTCTACATCACTCCCGGGACCACCTCCTCTATCATTCTCACACAGTAGAAATGCCAGCAATGCATCATCGGCTCTACCAGGTGCCCCTCCTGTCGCAACGTCCCGCAATCCAAGCACTGCCTCTAGACTGCAGACACAGAATCTGGGACAAAGGCGAGGATTCGTCCCCACTCCCGTCCAAATCTCCGGCCCCATTGTCAAAGTTGGCAATCGATTTGAGTCAGAGGAGCAAGCACGGAAGAATAGAGAGAGATTATACAAAGAAGGTATTGGAGGCACTCAATCGAAAGATAAAGACGGAGAGAGACCTAGTCCAGAAAGTGACACGAGCGAGGAGATGTGGCCAGGTAGTTACTGAAGGTCTGATGATCTAGGGGTATCTTTCTTGTATGGCGTTTTGGGAGTTTGCCTGGGGCCAGGCGGGAGGAGTTTAGCTGGAGTTGTCCGCGCATAGTGGGCTCTGTTATTTTTCCGTCTCGCGAGACTACGGTTCTGCTTGTGGCTGGGGCTGGAGAGAGTACATCAGATTGAAATTGATTGAGAAATGGTAATTGAACACTTGATACCCAGTATCACGAGCATCCTCAAACTTCGTCGCCTTCCCTGTGATCTGTTTGCCAACTTGTGCAGTCACTCGCGCACATTCCCAAGAAAAGTAAACAGACCCACCCATCTCAGCGCCTGGCAGAACACCTCCCTCACATCACACAACCAACAAGCAACCAACAAATCCCAATGTACCATGTACCATGTCCCATCACCAACACCTCACTACTGCACTCGGGACAGATTGTCTACTGATTACAGTAAACGGCCACAGTTGTGGTACTGTGCATCATGCCCTGGCCCTGGTCCTGGCTGGCTGCATTCGTGTAACCTCGCTTAGAAGAACTCGTTGTTGGAAATGCAACTTTTACTGTGCTGCGCCTCTGATAAGATCGCTATGGCGTGATACCAACCCCCCCGCCAGGCCAGCCTCTCGAATACCTACTCCGCTGTAGGCCGGCGGCCCAAATTGAGTTTGTCGACTGCCGCGATGCATGGGAGCGGCACAGAGGTACAGTAGGCAGCAGGTGATCGAGCGCTCAGCGGCAGCGATTCTCGAGTCTTCGTTGCCATGCCACAGCTTGAAGCGCGCGTGAGAAGCAGCGAATAACGTCTTTCTCATCCCGAAAGAATTAACAGGTATCATAGGATGAGATGCGATCAAGATGGTGTTCACTTCAAACTCATGTATTATGCTCATAAGGAGTGAGAGCTATGCGAAAGCTGAGTTGAGTGACAGAAAACAGACTGCCGATGGCCTACCAACACAACTCCCACACACATCAGGCCCCCAGCCATCCGCATCAATCAATCATCTCATATTGGGATTTAGCCAACCACAGGCATTTACCCAACCGGCGCCGACCCTGGCCCCCCTGCCAGACCTGCCCAACCGTGCAGACCCCCCAGAACTCCCGCTAAAAAAGATGCGACCAATGGAAATCAACAAATGCTTCCCTCCCCTTGCCTCACCTCCCCTTGCCTCACCTCCCCTTCGCTCTTTACAAGGCGTTCCCTCTCCTCACATCCTCGTCTGTCAGCGGACCGGCACCCCTGCCATGGCCTGGGTGTAACAGTACCGGGGCCACATTCTGCATCTCAATGGTCTCCCTCTTTTCTCGACTCCGGCTGCGAACACCTGAAGATCCAGCAGAGCTGCCTTTCCGATCTATCGGCCAATCCCTCGAGCTCCCAATGTTTTGGAACTGGTCGTTGGCGTCCACGGGACTGGAGTATTGACTCGAGTACGGGCTGAAGTACACTTTCTCTCCCATGGCACTGGCGGGGCTCTCCTCGTCCTGCCCTCCTCTTGCCCATGGCTGGGTTGATACCAGTGGTCGTTGACTCTGAGGGCTGTCGAAGAATCCTCCTGGACTGGGCATGGGCGGTGACATCGATGCTGCCTTTTGCTGAGATACCCATTCCGCGTATCCGGTTTCTTGTTGGTGCTTCATCAAGAACCTCCTGCGACGTCTCTTTCCTCGCCAAACAATACAACAGCCTGCGATGGAGAGCAGAACTACTAGACCTCCAACAGCGATCCCGATCTTGGCTCCTAGGTTCAAGCCACCGTTTGATGGACCATTGTAGTGGGATATTGGTGCAGTAGTTGGCGAAGTGATGTTGACAAGCGTCGTGGAGAAGAGATTGCCCTCGATGTAAAGTTGGCTTCCTGATGTAGGTTGTTGTTGACAGGCTGCATTGAGTGTTGTTACAACTGTTGAGGAGATGGTGTTAGTAGGTACTCTAATGATGTGTAGGATGGGTCAAGGCATACAGTTCGTCATGTAGAACTCGTTGTCTTGCAGTTGAAGACAAGAAGTGCAGTGTGGAACAGTGACAGCTGGTAGCAGGGTGCAGAAGCCGTAACTGCTAGCATTGAGAGCCAGCGAGTCGAACTCGAAGGCGTTCTCGAGAGATCCACAAGAAGTGCTTTAAATATGTTAGAGCTTGCGTTATATAAACCAATATCTCTGGTGACATACCTAGTCGTACATGGCGTGCCCGCGACGTCATTGTTGTCTGGATACCCAAACAAACACCAACTTAAAGCATACCGTAAGTTATCTTCCATGGGATGGTATGTCAGCAATGGTTCTTTACAGTACTATCTTAATTGTTGGTTAGATACTCACAGATTGCCCAGTGGAGATCTGACTGTTTAGTGACGGGATCGACGTATTGGCTGTCTAATTGACATGAGATACAGGTCTGGAAGACCACTCCGGCTGCTAAAGACTTGAAGTCGGCGTTGGTACAGACGATATCACTCCCCGTGGTACTCCCCAACTCATTCCCACACTGGGCAGCACATGGAGACGATGTGGACGCTTTGAGTGCTATTGTCGATGGCGCGAAGGAAGTGATGAGAACAAGAGCTGGTGCAAAGAGTGAGGGCCGCATCTTTGAAGGCCCAAGAGCCGTGATGTTGAACGATTGTGGTGAACTCTCCGACGTCCGAGGTTGAGCTGAGAGATGCGTTTTACATGAGCATTGATTGTTTGATTGATCCCTCTTGATCTTGGGCCAGCAAGATTGTTCTACCTCCTTGCAAACAAACAGAGTTGATTAGCGAGTTGCTTCTGTTGAAAAGCGAAGGGAGCAGCTTGCTGGCATATATGGTTATGTGGAAGTGTAACTGGAAGAGGCTTGAGTGTGATGTGATGAAGAGTCCGCGATGCGCACTTATCTCTAGGAAACTTCTCCACAGCTCAGCCCCGGCACCCTTGGCCCGCCCCCTCTACGGCAGAGACCGACAGACACACCGTTCTCACCAACAGCGTTGTTGTGCATGCGAGGTACCCTGCAGTCACCCTGCGGACAGGGGTTTTGGTGATGATCCGGCAGGGTTCCCAGGCTCGTGCTGACGAGTGATTGGCGATCGCAAAGCCTGAGAGGCGAACCATCATCCGCTAACTGACCACTGAAAATCCCTGGATTCCTCCTCAAAGCACCTCGTCACACAAACTCAGCCTGGGGAATCGATGATTGGGGGCCGTTGGTGGCCCCGTGGCCGTAAGTGGAAGCGTCGTAAAGCTCGGCTGGATGAAATAATTGCATTCACACAAGCCTGCTATTGCCCTCCCACTGTGATAGTGACGAGAAAACAAACATCAGCGCGATGCCGTGATGTGATGCAACGATACGGGTTTGTGATAGTTGGTTGCCCATTTCCCTCCCGCAAGGGGCAACCGCCCCGAAGCAATACAAATCACAAACAATTGATATGAATTGAGACTTGAAATCTCCTGGGAATCCTGGCCCCGCTGTTGCTCCAGCCAGGACGAGAGTGATGAAGCCGTCCATTGGTACGGTACGGCCCGGCTTTGTTGGATTGGGGTGATCGGGGGCTAGTGAGGCCTTTTGAGTGGCCGCTTCAGAACGCCATAGCGATCTCCAACTATTACTTTTTGGCCCCCTATCTTGTTAACATCCGAGCGGAGTGCTGAATCGGATGGATGGTGGCGCTGTATTGGGATCGATGGGATCCAGATCCAGACTCGCCCGAATACCGGGCGCGTAACGCTGTGAGAGGATTGGGTGCATCTTCACACGGCCAGACTGCGAGAGAATATTATGTCAGCCACCTGACGACTCAGGAGTTGCTTTCTTCAGTTGGCCAATGAGCACCTCCTTCTTTACTGTCTTCGAGAATGTTAGTGCCATTTGTGACCCAGTAAGAAATCGCCATCAGAGGGCCAGATTCTGTTGCATCACCCCCACAAACGTTTGCTCGCATCGATTTCCGATGTTATGGTTCGGGACTCAAAGTGCGATGACTGCAGAGGCGGTTAGAGGTGCCGACTGATTGACTGTTTGGTGCAACCTTGGAACACATCTGTGTCTTGCGAGCGCTACGTTTCCATCTGGAGTCAGTAGCAAAAGGCGCGATGCTACAGCAGTGCCGTTTGGAAGAAGCATACATGAAGCCATCGACGGGATCTATTGGATTAGATATTGGAAACGAGTGAGACCTGTAGGCTTGAGTTGTGATGAAGCGGCAGAAGCGATAAACTCCAGCTTCATGAGTTCATTGGATGCATTCTGAGTGCAAAATCTGTACAATACACTATATGGAACCATTTATGATCCTCTTCTTGCACGACTTTGTATGCGAGAATCTCTCGCATCACACCGCCGCCGTTCCACCATATCTTCGATTCGGCGATTATCCTTTGTAGACTGCAGGGCCAGGAATGACATAGTTTGTGATGGCGTTGTATATGTTTATCATGATTCCAGGGTCTGAAGCTTTGTAGGCTCCTGGAAATGTGACGCCAGCCGGTGTGGCTTTCCCAGTTCCATTTAGCGTAACTTGGAAACATGTCATATAAAACTGAGCACCGCCAGAACTTGAAGCTGCATGAAGCGCAATTGCCTCAGCCCGGAGAAGATAATCTCCCGATGCCAGAGTCGAGGGAACCTTGAATGATCTCTTGCCGCAGTTGGCGTTCAGTGAATCCTGTGATAATCAGCACATCTTCTCGTGCCACAGCGCTTAGAACTGTGAAGCTTCGAAGGGAATTCTAAATGTCGGCTTACTGTGCCCCATTTCTTCGTTGTCGGGTTGTATCCCTCTTCGTCGATCTTGAACCATGATCCGGCGCCAGCATCTGTTTGGGCATTCGCAACTTTGGACATGTAGATAATGACCGGCCCGAAATGGTTGCCTCCGATAGCTTCATTTTTGCAAGAGCGATCTCCAGGCTGGGCATGCATCTCGACAGTGACATTGTCACCAGCTGGTGGGTCTATGTCAGCGCTACAATTGCCGCAGAAGAGTCGAAACGTACCAGTAATTGGGCAGAGTCCGCTCACACCCTTGGTTCCCCCAACATTGCATCTTATATCCGTGGACGAAACTGATGTGACGGGACTATTGCTGGGAACAGTACGGGCACAAGTTCCAGCTTTATCAACGCTATAGAACAAAGGGTCAGAGGAAAAGGTTTCGCAGGGGCAGTTATAGAAAAGTCTGGGTACCTTCCAACCCAAAGTTGTTGAAACATGGAATGCCCCACCACAGATGTAGCTGATGCCAGAAGGCATGCTGCTGTGACGAAAGTCTTCATTGTGCTAAAGAATATAAGAAGCAAGCAAAATCTTGAGGAGCAAAGTAAAGTGAAGTGAAGTAGAACAGAGATGGCTAAGGAAAATGGAGGGAAGTCTCTGCGTACTTATAAAAGCCTTATGAGCGGCCACCAGGAAGAAAAGTTTTGTATAAACATGACATGTCCTTAATGTGGGGAAACAGAATTCCGGGGTAAAATGGTCGCACGAGGGTCGAGAATGCTGGTGAGAAGTGATTTGATGCTATTTGCCTGAATATGAAACGGCACTCCCTGCCGGCAGAAGACATTCGCAATATATGGTAAATTGAAAGTAGAAGGAGCGAAGGAACAGAAAGATTAAATCACCCTTACTAGAGGGTCATATGATTGGGGTTATACAGATTCAAAGCTTGATTCTGGTGGCTGGCGGATGACATCTCCAGGCGACGTGAACAGAAAAGCCGAGGAAGGTGCGCATTTGCAAGCAGATGACAGAAGCAAGAGGGCAACGAAGAGGAAGAGCAGCTAGAGAAGAGATTGGTCTGCTTGTTACTTGCTGGACGGTGTTGTATCGCGCATTTTGATGAACGAAACCTGCAATGGATATGATTTCCAACAAGCATCGGAAGCTGAATGAGCCTGCGGAGGAGCCTGTGGAGGAGCTCAAGCCGAACTAACTTGACGCGTCGCGAGAAGACTGAGAGAGCAGGTCTTGTACAGTAGGAAGTTTCATCTCATAGATAACGAGCCTAGCTCACCATTCACGGTATAGAGACCAATATAGGTTTCCGTGGTTTCCGCGATAATTTGTGATGGATTGATGAGGTTGGAAGTTTCAAGAAAATTGGGGAAGTGAAGCGAGGCACGTGAGAGCACACCATGTGATTTTGATATCCACCACATTTTGCTTAGCCATAGTATCGACAGACGTAGAGAATGTTCTGCTTTGCTACGAACTGGCCGACGTTTTGATTGTTGAGTTTCTTTGTGGTTATCGAAGACATGCCATCACTCAAATCCAACTTCGAAGGTAACTAGTGAGCAAGCGAGCTACCTCCCTGATCCAACGTTTACTCCAGCTTTGACAAGCCAAGAATACGTTGGCAGGCAGCATAAGCTTAATGTGTACCCAGTCCTTCCAAGTTTAGTAATCGGACCTAGAAAAAGAACAATTCTTCGCAGAGTGGAGGTTTGCCAATCAGCGAGTCAATTGGTTCGTTAATGTCGTCAAGCGAGGAATTCGGAGGCTGACTCGTTAATATCTTCAGGACGTTGAATTTCACGAGAGAGTTTTTGAAGGCTTAGACGGCCTCAAGTTTCTAGTCAAAATGTTTTCGTTCAGATTAAAACAAATCAAATCCAATTAAGCAGACCGGCTTGAGATCTATCTCCAGATACGCAATGCAAATGCCTATGAACGCCAACAACCTAACTCCTAGCCGCTTTTCCCATGAAAATGCATCACATCCCACCGGTCACCAGAATCCCATTCTTCTCTATGTCCCAGCTATACTCCACGCTGCAATACAAATGAACAGTAGTGATGCAAATGCGAAAAGGAAAGCTTGTTGACAGTGCGCCCAGAACTACCCCTGATCTACCACACCGTGCTTTTTGGACGAGGTGAGAAATTTCCACTTCTCGGCCCAAGAGAATTTGGAGAGAATGTTGATTGTGAACCGTCTGGTACCGCAGAGGCCGAGTTGCGTCCGCTACGGCCAACATAGCTTTCATCCACCTCGTGCAAGTCTGGAAAGTCTCGTTCAGATCTTTCTTCCTCGCGGTTCTCATTCCGACTCGCGTTCCTGGACTTTGGAGATTATGGTCGATTGAATGTAGGAGACTTTGGTGACGGTTTTCTGAAACTCGTTCTGGAATATTCTGGACTCGGAAGGTCATAGTAGCTTTCGCTGATCGGTGTAGGCTTGGGGCTGAAGAAGACAGGTGGACATCGAGCGTCTGAAGGCGACACAGGTGAGAAATCGTAGTAGTAGTCATCGACATCTTCTGATCCATTGCCACTGTCAGGATCAGACCAATCGGGGAAATTCAAGGGCTCTTCTTTGGTAGCTTCTGGCGAAGGAACAGGTTCTGGAACTTCAGTGGCACACGAGTTGGGAGTTGACACAAGCTTGGCTCCAGGTCGCTTGTCGGTATCGACCACCAAGAGCTCTTTCTCTCCTCGGCCGAGCAGTCCATAGACTTTTACTTCGCCGTTATTGATTCCGATCACAGCACTCGTTCCAGCGTAGACGACTTCTTCTTCTGTACCACAGCGATTGGCGAAAATGACGATGATTTCGCCAACTGCTTCAGCTCTGATAAGAGGCTCGAGTCTACCCAGCCAGTAGGCTAGAGTCTCCATGTCAGGTTCACTCGGAGCTCTGCTGAAAGACCTTGGGTCCTCGCGAGTGAGCCAGCTAGAGTATACAAAGTCAGTATTCTATCAATTAACGGGGATTGTCCTGAACATTGGAAGTCTGGACCCCAACTGATGTATCGTTGATGGAAAGAACTTACGCCATTGATAGTATTACTAGGTTGGCCTTAATATGAAGGACATGATGTGCGAACTCCCAAGCACTCCAAGGAGCCTCGAACTTGTAAGGGCTGTTGTGGTCAGCAAGCGAAGTAATTACTGTGATTTTTGAACTTACTTGAGATCCATACCTAGGCGAAAGATCTCAGTCAGTGATGTACATTGAACTTTCATTAGGTCAAACTTACAAATTCCCATAGCGATATTGCCAAGGCCGTCAATATCTCCGGCATAAAAGCCCTTTCCTTCGAGAGCCCATGTCTCATCGGTGTAATACAAGAATGACTTGCGGTAATTTGCAATCGTCTCGCCTTCTGCGTTAACCATAATAACAGAGTTGTAGTATTCCGGGTTAGCAGGCCATTTCTTGCTGACATCGACCTTCTCAGGGTAGCCAGCAGCAACTATACAGTTGTGCTTCAGTGCTGTGGTTCGTGCCCATAGAGAGGTGATCCCAGCGGCAGTAGGTTCCAGGTACGGTGAGATATGCTGCAGGGACCGGAAGTTATATCCTGTTGAAATCAGCTTATGTACGTACCCCATAATTTCCACCAAAACCCCGCTGTTGGTTTTGAAGAATCCCGCCAGTCTGGTTTCTGCGGCGCATAGCCGAGACAGCCTCTCGGGATCGACCCGAACGTCATCTCACCAACGACCAACATCATTCCATGAATGGGACTTGTAGGATAGAGTCTGAGACTTACCAGTAAAGGCCATCTCCGGCAAGACAAGCAGATCCAGATCCTGGGGATTGGACCTGCTCAGGACGCAATCGGCACGATTGAGGTTGTTGTCAACATCGCCAACCTGTGAGAGGTGAGTCCTTCCGTGTTAGAGCAGCATACAATGCTAACATACCTGAGGCGCAAACTGCAGGCAACCTATTCTCATTGTTGCGGTTGTTAGAGAGAGAGAGAGAGTTGATGTGTAGAGAGTGTTGTTGTCGCAATGCTCTGCTGTGGTGTCGATTGTCGTCGTTTCGATAGTCTGCCGCCAATTCGAAGCGTGGAGATCAAGCGCGAACGCGAGGACTTATATCGTTGACGAGAGTATAGAAGCTGGTACAAAGTTTCACCTAATTTGGACTATTTCCATGCGACGAACCCCGATCGGTTTTTACCCCCAAAGTACTGAGTGTACATACCATGCTGATGCATGAGGTGGTTGGACAGGTCGTGGCCCGAAGAAGAGTTCTAGTGGGCGCTTACTCCTTGTTGCCACTGCAGACTAGGCCAGGTCTGAAATCCCCCGCTCCCGCGGCCGATGATGCAGTCACAGCGTCGATGCCACTCGGAAGACCCTTGATAGTTCATGGCTTCAGCGAATCAGTAAGTTGTGTTACACAACTACCACCACGATGAAGAAATGTTTGCAGATAAGGGTGGCTGGGCGGGCAGTGGGGTGATCGATCAAGAATCATCTCTTTAAGCAAGCCTTTAATGAGTATGTGAGTGCTACTGAGCAGCTTTTCAGTAGGTCTTCTTCACTTGCTAGTCCATCTCATAGCCCTTAAGATTTGGAGGCATATTTTGTCAAGTGTCTTTAAGAGTCTTCAGAATCTCAACCGTCAACTTTTAGGCTCTGAGCTTGTCTGCACCACTATCTACTGTATGATACCATAGAGTACTTCGCGCTTCTTCAGCGACAAGGCTCGAATACCAACATCCTTAACCGCTTAGACCCCAATTTATCTTTCCAGAAAAGTGTGCACACGCGCGTATCCAAGTCTGCATCTTTTTCATCTTTCTTTCTAAAGTTCTTGCATCATCATCTCCTCTTTCAGTCAAGAGGAGCACACACATATTCAGATCCTATCAATGAGAATGCATTCCGACTTTCCGTCCAATATTGTCCTGCAGCCCGGGCCATACACAGCGCTTCCATCACTTCCAGAAATTCTGATGAGAGATCAAGCAGATTCGAGGCACAGATTCGAGGCACAGATTCGAACAAAGTTTTTCCTTTCAAGCTTGTCCCATGAGAACATTGAGAAGGAATTTCTCATGCAGGCAAGCTTTTGGGAACGGCAGAAGATACCGCTGCCCGCCGGGGACATCTTCCTGAAGTTCTTCCACACCGGCAGAGAGGCCGCATGAGAGGCCACACTTTTTCAGCCACCAACGCAGTCATAGCCACCCATTCGATTACTTGCAGCCCTCCCGCGACGGCCCGGGGCGTAAATCTTGGTAGAGACGCGCCTCATTGTCCAGTAGCGAGGACTCGTTCATGTCAGCTTCCTGCAACGCTTATCAACTTGGCCATCAAGTGCTCATGCCAACGACCTGCTGCATAAACTCAAAATTTGGGAAGCGCTTGTACATGGTATACCAGTGGATTTGTTGAAAAGAGAGCTCTAAAATCCACAGGTTCCCCCGAGATGCTTGCTGATCCCCGCGTGAACACTCCGCAGCAGCTTCTCAATCGGGACAGCTCCCAAGAACTCACACGCTTCTCCCGCCTATCTGGACGAGAGAAACCCCTCATCTGCATGCAGATAAGCAAGGCTGCTTGAAAATCAATATTTCATGCATGTCGTTACCCCTCCATCGATCGAGCTGGTAGCGCCTTAAGCGTGAAGTCGGCACATTTCTCCTCACAACTTCCAAGTTCTCCAATATCTCTTCCAATCTCACCAAATTATCTCGATATTTCATCGTCATCTCACTCAATGTTTCTCGCGTGAATGGACAGAAACAGCGTTTTCACATCATTAACACACTTGGGGGCTATCACACGATCTGACGACTAACAGGCCAATGGGCCATCTTTCTGAAGGAACATGTCCCGCAACCACACCATGTGAAGACATCCAAATGCTTGAAGGTGTCGTTCAGACTTCCTGATCAAGAATGATGGACAGCTCCCTCACAGCCAATTCGTCACAGTAACCGCCAGATACCCAAAACAAATCTCGACGCGCAACTATTGATTTCTAACTTGAGAATAAGGATAGACTTGCTTGCATCTGGAGGTCAACTTTCTTCAAGCTGATCTATTTCGAAAGCATGGCCACCGGTCCATGCGACCTTTAGAAGCGCCAACCTTACGCGTAAGTTCGAACAGATCACAACCTTCCCAGAAGTCCGCTCAAGCTTCATCTATCTAGACTCTGATACTAACTTCTATTTTCGGGTATCCAACATCCCGCTCTGGGAACAACTATATCGTTTACTGACCACGAAGCAAGTCAACAAGAATAGCTCCGAGCTATTTACATCCTCGTGTTGCTATTCTCATCCAGCGTTGCGCCAACTTCTTCGACATGGAAGATCTCGAACACCATCTCTTTTGAAGACCTTCAACTTAGGCTTTCTATTTACAGATTTACAACCAAAACAAACATATCATGGGTAACTCGACTTCAAGTAAGCTATTTTGATCTTCGTTGTCCAAAAAAACCAAATCTCCAGACGCGAAAGCCAGCAGCGTGAAGCGTCGGAAGAGGAACCACATCTACAATTCCATCCTAAGCGCTGATCTTCAAATAGCCTCCAATGAATATGTGGCTCACAGTTTCTATTTGGAAAACGATGAGATTCTGCTGGACACCTATCTTTCGCCTCTCAATGCCTCGAGAGACACAGAGCGTGTCGAACATCGCACTCAGATCTCCAAACAAGCAGCTTGGTTGGCAAGTAAGACGCTTGATGCTTCGTTCTCAACTGTTCACTGTAAGCATACCTCGAGAGACTCTCATACACAGCCCGCATCTTGTGACAGACGCTAACCAGAGCCATTCCATAGACCTTCGTCACTACTCACCACACCCAGATCACTTCAGCACAACTTGAATGCCCGAGACCTTCTCCAACCCCCCCCCCCCCCCCTCTCCCCTCGACAGAACAACTCTCGTCCTCCTAGCCACACCCCTCATCTGATTCAACCCAACCCCCCCCCCCCCCCCCCCCCCCCCCCCCCCCCCCCAAAGCAAGCTCATAGCCATGAAGCACCCCTCAATTCCAGTACAACGAAATCCCACTCCGAACTCCACAAGCGAAAGAATTTCTCTCCATCATACAGGAAACATCCTACATCCACCGAACACAAACCCATGACTATTCGGGCGAGGCGAGATCTACACACACATCAGAATATAAGGGCTCGAGAGTCAGGATATATCCAAAGCCATAATTCTCAGTCATACATACACACACCCGGAGCAAGACAGAACCGTTGCTCCGCTCCTGCACAGTGGGAATATTTTGCCAGGTTTGTTCACCGCCCCCTCACTTCACTTCAATCTGTTGGCAGACACTGACTACCTCTAGGTAGGTGACTAGACATGTGACACAGAAACTAACTAATTATACCTAAGCTAAATCGCTGTCAAAAGTATTCGCCTCCGTAGATATGAAGACAAATACAAGACGAGACGAAGTTTGTTTGTTTGAATTCCTCGCTTATGAGCAGGAGCCTGTCTACCTATCCTATGAAGGCTAATTCTTGGTACTGTACACACAGGGTTATCTCAATCTCCATTGTCACGACTCGCTAGCAGTGTTGCACTTCCCTCTCCTTTCATGAAATTTCAGCAAGTAGTCCAGTCCAGTCTCGTATGGCATGAGGTGAGAGGAAGCTTCTTGAAAGTTTGATTTGTTTTATCTTTGCCTGGCAAATTACTCAGAAACTGTCCAGTCGTCCACCCACAGGCTTTAACCTTCCCAGAAAGTCTCACTTGAGATCATCCCACATCACCAACCCATAGACACATAACCATGACTCGACCTCATGACCCATCCAACCTCATACCTACATGGTATCATATCTATACAAGAGTACGCCCTAGACTCTAACCGACAGCCTGCAGGCCCACTCGCCGACCTGTCATAACATGAACACATCAATTCAGAACACTATGCTCAAACCCAGACTACCCTAAACTCCAATGCTGTATGTTAGAACGCCGCTAAATTCCCAATCCACAGACTTTGAACGCCTCCTCTTCCCAAGCCACGATGATCACTTCACCAATTCACACTCTTGGGCCGAGCAGACGTGATGGGACTTTTGAGCCCATTCGCCTTGTTCGAGAATTTCGACTCGCCGCCATGGTCCGGTGCCGCTGATGCTGAATGTGGGGGAGTGTTGCTTGTATGTAAACCGAGCCCCACTCCAAACATTCGCGAAGCTGCTAGAGATTCTTCCGTCAGGTCATGAGATTCAACATCGGGTTCGATGATTTCCGGCTGATGATTCCGATTTGAGCCTCGAGACTGTGGAGAAGATGAGCGGTAAAAACTTGGAGAGTCTGGCCGGTCGGGCTCAATCTGCTTGACTTGTTCCACGCTGGATCTCAGGCTCGCACGGCGCTGAGGGTGATCAGTTTGGCGGGGCTTTGCGAAGAAAGAAGTTGGGCTTCCTGGATCTACGGGTGACAAGGGAGCTAGGATATCATCCATGGTAAATGCTTCTGGGGTAGAAGGACTTCGCAGAGAGGGTGTAGTTGTCGCGGTTGTCTCTGTTTTGACACTCAGGTTCGTAGTGGTGGACTGACCAGATCTTGCAGACTTTGTCGATACACTGGAGTTTGTCTTCGGGATGGAGAGATCGGCATCTCGCTTTGCTGCGGATGCAGTCGAGTTCGGCTCAGAGACCAGCTTTGCTTGCGGAGGACGGGTGGTATCGACAACTAACAATTCGCGCTCACCACGACCCAGGATGCCATACACCTTGACCTCACCACTTTGGATTCCTAAGACTGCACTAGTCCCGGCATATACTGCATCGTCCTCGGTCCCACATCGATTAGCAAGTACGACTATTATTTCATCATCGTTCTCAGCTCGGATAAGAGGTTCGAATCTTGCAATCCAGTAAGAGAGTGTCTCCATATCCGGTTCTTTCGGTGTACGGCTGAAAGCTCTGGCGTCTTCTCGCGTGAGCCAGGCCATGGAGATAATGACTAGGTTCGCCTGCTTATGGAGGATGTGGTAGGCAAATTCCCAGGCACTCCATGGAGCTTCAAATTTGTACGGACTAGAAGAGGTTAGTCTTCCCCTGCTATATCTAGAGGAAAAGGTTTCCTTACTTTAGGTCCATGCCTGAAGATACCTGATTAGCCGATGTTGCAAGTGCTGAGCATATTAAAATACTCACGCTCAAATGACTTAGTTGGCCACTTACAGATCCCCATTGCTACATTTCCGAGTCCCTCTATCGCACCATCATAAAACCCGTCCGGTCCTTCCAGCGCCCATGTTTCGTCGGTATAATAGAGGAAGGACTTTCTATAGTTCGCAATAGTCTCTCCTCCAGCATTCACCGTTATCGCCGAATTATAATACTCCGGCGACGCAGGCCACCTCGGGCTGATGTCGACTTTTTCGGGGTACCCAGCAGTAACAACACAATCGTACTTCAAAGCTGTCGTTCTGGCCCAGAGCGATGTAATACCGGCGGTCGTAGGTTCGAGGTAAGGACTGATATGCTGAAGCGACTTGAAATTGTACCCTGCTTCTATTAATATCCCATCGCAACGAGATAATTTGACAAGCGCAAGCAGCATAACATGTCTAGCTCGTCATGGCAGAATCCTTGGACTTGGATGGTATGCAGCGACTTTGCGTGCGATACTAGGAATTCTCCACTTTCAACCCAACATTCCACCACCATGTCTTGCGAAATACAGAACGGCGCGACGCCAAGCCATCTTTTCCCCAACCAAACTCACCACTAAACGCCAACTCCGGCAGGACTAGCAGATCAAGGTTTTGCGGATTTGATCTACTCAAGACCGCATCTGCACGATTGAGGTTGTTATCAACGTCGCCGACTTGCGGGGCGAACTGTTTGCGACATCAGTCCCAGTACCATGGCGCTGGGAACGCAAGGGGATCGAAAGGAGGGGCATACCTGGAGACACCCAATCCTCATCGTCGGAACACTTGATCATAAACAATGACGAGACATCCAGCGACAGAGAAAGAACCCGTGCAGAGAGAGGGAGAGAGAGAGAAACAGCTGCTGCAGATGTCGAGGAAAGACGGGTCTTGCGCACAAAGTTGAAGAAGATGAGGCTGGGAAAGTGGGCACGGATTTAGAAGCTGCAGTAACTCGCTATCGGCCTGAGGGGTCACAGTGCCACAGTGCCACAGTGGAAGGGAAATTGCTAGGAGCCAGCTTGGGGGGCGGGCCCATGGATACTCCCTCTCTCAACCGCAAGCAGGAATGAATCGAATGCGGCACAGCACAGATCAACACATCAATCGACGACAGAGTGGCAGAGAAGCGATGTGGAGGGTGATTGGTCTCACTGTCTCTCTGCATGCATGCAGGTGCTCAAGTAAGTGCTGGCTGGCTGGCTGGCTGGCTGGTTCTGCATCAGTCAGTTGCTCAGTTGCTGGAGAAAGGAGTGCGAGAGGGAGGGAGAGAGAGGATGGGAGGTCGCATTGTGCTTGCTCGCTGCTCCTCGCCGGCGCTTAGATGGCTCAACGGCGTGCACTTGTCCAACGCTCCTCCCCCGCGGTGCATCACATCACTTCACTCACTCACGTCCTTCCAGTTAGTTAGCCTGGTCAACCCAGTCAACCCTTGCGAAAAACAAAGATGCGTTTCAGCCTTCAATCTTCACGAATAGGGAACTCCCACCTGTGGCACGACCTGGCCAATGAGTGGCACGCGAACGGGTTGCTCCAGGAACAGCGGTGAAAGTGGAGAGTGGATGGATGCATCAGGGAGTCGTTGACAGAGGAGCGCAACGGTGCAAAGTGCAGCACCAGCACCACATGACGATTGTCGGGCCCTGTGCAGACAGACCCTGCTAACTCAGCCCTGCCTGCCCAATAATCAGGGAGCAGCCGAGACCCTACACAAGCCCCAGTCTTTTTCGCCATTCGCCGGCATTCAGATCGTTGCCATACGGCACTGTACATCACATCATCCTTCACAGCTCGTGTGATATCGCGCTTCATCCTGCATACAGAAACGTCTGCTAACTGCGAGTCGTCTACTAATTCTGCTCCACTCCTGTGCAGACACGGCGCAGCACTCACTGAACTCGGTTCTTGGGCTAACAACCAAGTAATTTAGCGAGGTCTACTCTCTGCAGCCAAAACATTCAACATCCACCCCATCCAATATATAACGAAAGTCCGAGTCCCGAAAAATGCTCGCCAAGTCTACACATCTGAGGTGCCAAGATAAAGTCTTCCCAGATGAGTTTCCAGGATCGCGAGATAGCCGCGAGGGCATGGCCTTGTCACTAATCTGCACCCTCCACGGACGGAGGGACATCGTACATCATCCCTGGAACTAGAGGCACAGTTCCAGGGGAGTGATTCTGCGGAGCGCATGCCATTGCCTGCACAGTGGCTGCTTCGGCACTGATTGAGATCTAAACGCCAGCGACCCAGAAGGTAACCTCCTCCACAAACCATTCTTGCTTCCTCATAGGTCAATGAGTGCGACTGCTCTGTAGCAGAAAGTTCCAAGGCCACCTCATCGTAGGTATCCGTGGACGTTCGGCATACTGGGATGCTGTACAATTATCTCTACCCCTGAGTTGAACCGAACTGGATCTGTGGCACTCAATGCCAAATGGTGGAACTTGAATACTGGATGTGGAGAGTGTTGCCCAATAGAGTCTGACACTTACCGCACAACGAAAGTGATGGTTTGGTCGCGAGCCTCTCTGCGAAAAGATATGGTTTGAACAGCTCAAATGCGCAGATACTCAGTTGTCCAAAGCGAATCTGTGGATTGTACACAAGTATATACTCTGCATTACATATTCTAGCAGCTCAAGATTGCTAGATCGTCTGGCCCGTCTCGTCTTACTCACGGAGCGTGGTCTCTCCCCAACGTACATCTCATTATAGGAGCTCCAAACGCCACGCTACACTACAAAAGAACATTTTAATACGGAACGGAAAACCCGTGCGCCAAACTCCTTGCCAAAAACACCGGTGTTAGATCACCAAACAGTACTTAATGGACGAGGCACGATGTGCCGACTTCGAGGGCCAAGGGGATTCCTCGTAAATGATGATTCCCATTGTGATGCTACCGCGGAAGCAAAAATATCGAAGGATGAGAGCGGTTTGTGCTCTGTATGCGTGACAACTACTGGAGCTCCTTGGAGAGAGTCTTTGGTAGGAATTGCTTTTAATGGTTGGGCCTGGACTTGATCGGACTGGTCTGGAGAATTGGCGGACTCGACAGATCTGGAACGGTGTATCTGACTGGGGCTACTCTCGACTGGGACCGGGGAAGTGCTGCTGTCAGCAGGGGAAGCAGTTACTATTTGTTGCTTGCTGATGTCCGTGCTAGTATCCATCCGAGTTCTGATCGGGAGATGTGCCGCAACAGGCTGATTCGGCGGCATGCGTGGCGAATCAGACCGAGCTAGGGATTCCAATGGAGAATATCTGAGATCATTGTTGATGTGCTTTGCAATGAAGTCGGCACGGGTCAAAGGCACACCATTGTTGATGACGTTTCCGACCATGGTCCCAAAGCGAGGGGAATCTTCGTCCTCGATGTACATGATCTCATCAGGATCATCCGCAATTAGGTCTGTGTCGATGCCCTTTCCGATCATGTTCATACTCTCAAGCAGAGGAGAGTTTTTGATCCGTTCCTCTCGCTCCTCATCGCTCAGAATATTGCCCATCATGGACCCCAGAAGTGGAGGGGAGTCCTTCAGGTCTGGTCCCCGTGACCGACTGCAGTTCCTGGACTTTGGCGAAGATGGTCTGCTGTATACGGACGGCACTGGGACCGGTGTGGGATATCTGTCAATCGGGGGTTTCGATTCGGATTGGGCTGGAATTGGCGTCGGTTTCCTCTCCTTTACTCGCTTTTGGTCGGGAATGGGATAAATAGGGACAGGTTTGCTGGCAGCAAAGTAGGCCTGTGGAGAGTGGTTATCAGCTGGCGAGATGGGAGAGAATGAGCATGGGTCCAGGGATGGGCTGACTATCGAGGTATGGCCGGTGGATATCGAGAGTGCACTGTTCAGGCTTTGATCGGAATCGGCTGAGCAGTCAGAAGATAATGTCGAGGCTCTGACATCCACCTTCAGAGCTGGAGTCTTTGCCCTTGGCTCCGAAACAAGCTGCATCGTTGGGCTTGCGGCAGTATCCACCACAAGCAGTTCTCGTTCGCCCCGGCCAAGTATCCCATACACTTTGACCTCTCCTGCTTGGATACCTAGAACTGCGCTAGTCCCGGCGTATGTTGCATTGCCTTCAATCCCTGTCCTGTTTGCAAAGACAGCGATGATCTCGTCCTCGCCTTCGTTTCTAATGAGTGGTTCCAATCGCGCAAGCCAGTACGAGAGGGTTTCCATGTCAGGCTCCTTTGGCTCTCGACTGAATGACCTTGTATCTTCGCGCGTCATCCACTGGGATATCGGGTCAGCATACTGGACGAACCAGATCAACGAGCTGGGTTTCATACTGCCATGGAGAGAACCACGAGGTTGACCTCACGAAGAAGAACATGCTGGGCGAACTCCCAGGTATTCCAAGGTGCCTCGAATTTGTATGGGCTAAGGACGGTCAGCAACAGCAACACAGAGTCAACTTTTCCAAGACTTACTTGAGATCCATACCTAACAAAGTATAGTTAGTGGTGTTCAGGCCCCGCTGGAGAAGGAATGGACTTACAGATACCCATCGCTACCGTCCCCAAGCCGTCAATTTCGCCGTCATAGAAGCCATCGGGACCTTCAAGTGCCCAGGTCTCGTCGGTGCTATACAGGAAGGATTTCCGATAATTTGCGATGGTTTCCCCCTCCGCATTGACGGTGATAGCCGAGTTATAGTACTCCGGAGAGGCAGGCCACTTTGGACTCAAGTCCACCTTCTCTGGATAACCTGCTATGACCACGCAGTTATATTTGAGAGCTGTCGTTCTCGCCCATAGCGAAGTGATGCCTGCGGTGGTAGGCTCGAGGAAAGGACTGATCTGGGCCAAAGATTGGAAGTTATATCCTGCATGCCATCAGTGAGTCGTACATCCAGGGCAAGTCTGCGGCCTGGTTGACCGCAATGTTTGAATCAAGACGACGAAACAAGAATGCTGCGGTCCTTGGGGCGCGCTTACCGGTGAATGCTAGCTCT
Organism: Leptodontidium sp. 2 PMI_412; assembly: GCA_021432625.1. Lineage (NCBI taxonomy): Eukaryota > Fungi > Ascomycota > Leotiomycetes > Helotiales > Leptodontidiaceae > Leptodontidium > Leptodontidium sp. 2 PMI_412. The sequence continues at coordinate 29,115 of MU270582.1, read as the reverse complement.
GGGAGCACAAGCAGGTCCAAGTTCTGAGGATTCGCGCGACTGAGTACTGCGTCGGCACGATTGAGGTTGTTCTCAATGTCGCCCACCTGTAACCAGCTATTAGCCAGGCTCATCCAGCACCAAACAAGCCCTCTCTCTCTCTCTCTTAAAAAGAAGGATATAAACATACTTGCGGGGCGAACTGCAAGCAGGCAATCCTCATTTCCGCAACGCCTCAATACCCAATACATAGAGCGGCCAAAAAAAAAAAAACACACAAAGGAAATGCTGCAAGATCCCGAGATGTTGGAATGAATGAGAGTGTTTGCAGAACAACAGAAAATGGCACACGATGAAACGACATGCGGGCCTCGTGGGGTCTTATTAGAGAGAGTGTGTGTGTGCTCGCCTGGTGGTTTGTTTGCTGGCTGGGTAGGTAGCTGGCCCGTGTGCACGACTGACTACATGTTCGTGGCGTGGCTGATTTCACTCACTCTATCGCGTCTTTGTCGTGATTGAAGGCTTCTGCATGCAGTATGTTCAGTACAGAGGAGGGTGCATAAAGTCAACCCCCCCCCTTGAAGATCTAACTGTAATGGGCAATGCAGTTACCTATCAGCGTTAGAAGTGGCTGACGACTAGCTTTGAGAAATCAAGCTGCCACTTGGTACTGTACCTACACTTTGGGCTTGTACGCTGATGGTTGATTGGGTTGAAGGAGGACCAGCACATTCCGAGCGCTTAGTAGCTGCATTTTAGCCCCTGTCAGGGCTCGCTCCCCCGCAGGCACGTACTGGGGGAATGGAAAGAGCCGAAGCTCTTTCGGGAGAGACAGCGCTTATTGTTTCAGGATATCGATCTGATCGCATTCTTCTGCCAAACGGAATGGATGAAGCGAAGCTCGAAAAGATCCTCACGAGTTGCTGTCAGGGGAGAAGCCTTGAATATGGGGACGGATGGAGCGGTGTGGGCCGGCCATGGTGATCCTTCGGCGACCCGGACGAGGCGAGGCGAGGCATGGTCTGCAGTGAGCACATCCTCTATTCAAAATGTCTGTCTGTCGACCACTCCTCGTTGACTATTCTTCCTGAAGGGGCTATTTTTAGCGCCGGGCTTTTAGTTGTTGATCTTATCTGTCACTTTTGTGCACATTTCGGCTCTCACTGGTACAGTACAGAAGCAGGTCACCATCCCGAGGAGATCGCATTGCAACGCTCAAAGTGTTCAAAGTCATAACAAAGAAAAAAATCATGAACTTCCAAAAGCTTGAAAGACCTGGCACAAGGTACAGCACAAGCTTTCACTTAAGCTTAGAATCTAAGTTCTTCCAGCGGGTTGGTTGATGCAGGAGTACTCTCTCCTGATAGGAGGGACAGCTTCCCCAGCCAACAAATAGAAGTATGCAGGTGGGCCCGCCCTATGGACGCATTAATCCCCCACACCCGGTACTGTACCTTCCGTACAACAACACCAGCGAACGGTACTGGTGTGATGAACGAAGCATGCAGTTTTAGTCTCCACTGGAGGTTTGTTTGGACTCAGCAACGTGGCATGCTGAAATGGTGTGTGTACCATTTTGAGGATGCCAGCTAGGTCGATCTCCTTTTGTGTTGCTGCTTTTGGCGAACTTTGGTAGCCAGCCAGCCCTTCTGGAAAAATGCAGAAAAATGCAGAGAAATTGCAAGTGTGCGGAGGGAATCCTACGCCGATCATCACCGTCCTGATTCGCTGGCTTGTTGATTCAGTGCTCCATTCGAGGATGAGACTTGTCTGTTTCTTTCTGGACGTTGTGCGGTAGTCGACTCCCACGCATAATATTGCATATTTCAGCGAGATAGATATCATCCCTGTCACTGCGACCTCTTAGAGAAATCACGATGGTGTTGTTCTGGTAGGTCCATTCCATATCTCTTAGAGTCGATTCAAAGCCGTGCCTATGCGGCGCGGAAAATTCTTGAAGTTGCATTCATTCATACCTAGGCTTCCAAACCCCTGGACAAGTACCGTATCCTCACGGAACCGTTTATTCGAACAATTCGTGTTGTCTCACCTCATCACACACCCTATTTTTCGAGACTGTCTCTTAATAGGATAGCACTCGCGCTCTGGCGGCAAGATCTCTGCTTGACCCAACTTGATTGCTCAGCTGTCGTCACAGCCGCAGCTGCCGTGTTGATCTATCTGCATGCCTGCTCGAGTCGCCAACAGGACCCTGCTCTACCCGATCTCGTTCCTGATAAGTGCTCGTGCATGCTACTGTGAAGTGGCTCATATCACATCACATTGAGTCGTCATTTTGCTTACTTTCCCGTGTAGGTGGTTCTCGGAGTGGGCACACGAGCTTGCCTTAACTGGCCTTGAACAGCATGGCGTTTTGAACGCTTGTGATGGGGGAAGGCTTAAATCGGGTTTGAGCAGTCTGATAAACATATGCGATTAGCTAGTCTATTATGGATTGACGAAAATACCAAACTGAGAAGTTGATTTGCAAAATCTTCTTGTTGTGTTGACGAGCACGTGTACAAAAAACATCATGACATTAAGTGGCGTGATCTTCATCTCGCTAGACATTTACGAAAGGCAGGTAGGTAGGCACTGTATGGAGGTACTTCACCCTTAGTCAATCAAATGATAGTTTTTCTACAACGTCCTCGAACTATTGATGGTAAAGATAATATCGGGATATTATTTTGAAAGCTGGAGGGATAATTCTTCTCAGCTTCATTGCTTCTCTGAAAGCTTGACAGGTAAACGCAAACCATTCCGAGCTTCCGGAGAAAGTGTTGTTCAACAACCCACAGTTACAAATCAGAAAGAATAGGACAAAGACACTTCGGGGGTATGTACTTGGATATTCTAGTGTTTGGACATAAATATTGAGATGTTTTAGGTTGTTGATAGATGTCTAGGCGCTAGGTGAAGTGAAGCACGATGGCTGCTTTCTCATACTGACGTGCTCTGCGAGTGAGCATCGAATCGCCTATCTAGTCTGAGACTGGGGACATTGAAGCGAATGGGAATCTATTGGGGAAAATGGGAAGACATTCGGTGCAAATCTGTGAGAAGATCGACTTGGATCTGAGCCAGCTGCTACAGGAAACTGACTGCGATCCAGCAGCTCTGGAGCACAAGACAGACATCAACGAAATTATGACTGTACGAGCAGCGATGCTTCCATCAACATACAGCAGCGAGAGATGAAGGTTGATGCAGCATGAGTTGGGATCGCTTGTGTCGTACCTTCCCAAATACTCATCGTGAAATGGCTCCTTCCTCGCGCAGTCAAAACGCTGGCGAGATGCCTTCCTCGAACAACTTGCCAACTTTGCCTGCACTTCATCTTTCACCACCAAACCCCGAAATCTCAAGCTCCAAACTGCCACCACCACCCATTTTTCCATCTACCAAGACTGCGTTGCCAGGCAAGATGACGCCCAGGAAACAAGACGCAATGTCCCCCTCGAAGTTCAGAGCGCTGTCCTTCCGAAATCCATTCGCCGCGCCACCCAGGACCGAGAATTCGAAAAGGCCTCCACCGTCCCAACCTCTAGCCCCTCATGAGTCCGAGTCCATATCGTCTGTCTCCAACTCGATGGCGACTACTTCTAGTGTAGTGAGCATTATCGATTCGATTGGCACAAGTGCTGCAACATCCCCAGAGTCCGAGGGCTGTCCTGATACAACCGAAAAACATGAGTGTTTACCTGGCGTATCGACGGCTAGGAAGATTCCAATTACCATCATACCCCGAAAGGCATCCATTGATGCTAATGATGCAGATTCGATCGCCAACTTCTGTATCTCGCCCTTTGGAACCGCGCGTAGAGACAGTGTTCTGGAGAGCCTCAAAGGCCCTGGTACTGCTGTTGACGGAGTTGCTGATAGCTTGCAGAGCAATATGAGCACAGCCAAAGATGGAAAGCCTTGTGAGTAAAGCTAAGGAGCGAGCAGCAAACAGCAGCACTAACAATGCGAACAGCACCAATTCGACTCTCTGGTTCTCCTCTGACTATGTCGAGACCAACATCCTTGACTGGCTCTTTTCAGTCTGGTCAGTCTGACCAATCCATGAAATCATTCAAGTCCTATGGATCTTCCATTGGAGATGAGGGTGATTGGGACTTTGACTCTTTGCTTGACATGACGGATGAGGTACGGGCATCAGTGAAGGTAAGCAGTCTCCTTCGGAGTTCAGAACATCCTCGAAAAACAAAATTAATCCAACAACTTCTAGGCCAAAGGAATAGTTCCGAGGAGTAACATTGAAGAGCTGAACTTGATTCTTGATGCGTTGTTACGAGAGGAACTCTCACCACGGCCTTCGACAGAAATTGATCTGATCATACACACCCGCTTTGACCAGCTTTTGAAGGAAATCCTCGACTCCTCAGATACAATGTGCATAGACCGATATCAAGAGGCCATATTTACCAAATCGGGTTCTTTGAAGCGGAAATGGGAGCGAAGGTTCAAAGGGTTCTATTTCAATATCCAGAAGCCACGCACAGAGCAAATGAAGACCAACGGCGCCCTCCGTGGCTTAACTCTTTCTACAGGCGATGGAGGTCATGGCCAGACTTGGGCTGTTGCTTATGCGCAGCCAGCCGATTTAGAGGGACATATGAATTTTAATCCGGGAGAGTAAGTTATTCAGCCTCCAAGGTGCATTGCGGATCTTGAGTGGGCCCTGCTGACTTCCTTTGAGCTGGTGGCTTAACATACATTGTGCTCTTCGCGATGGTGCAGTTGGATCAGGTAGTACTCTCCTCTCCAACCCAATTTAAATATAGCAGCTGCCATCAAGATGCAGAGATATATTGCTAACTCTCTGGATGCTCATAGCGGATAAGATGTTAACGACTGGAATGTCCGGGGTCGTTGCACTGGCGTTACTGACAGGAGAAGAGATCAATGGCCCAACCCTGAACTTGTTCGAATACACCAAGATAAGCCAAAGAATGGACGAGCTGATGAAACTGGTTGCTTGTAATCGCGGTCGTTCCATCCGAGTCTTGAGAGGCAGCAACCTCAAGAGCAAGTATGCTCCAAAGGCTGGCATTCGATATGATGGCCTGTGAGTGTCAATCTTCCCTGCTGAGAGAACGAAGTGAATGCTGACGCCAAGAATGAAGACATGTTGTCAAACAGTTTGGCCACAAGCTTCTAGACGAAAACAAGAACATATATCGTTTCACGCTCATGCTGGAAAGAGCCAGCAACCAGAGGCCATTGCACGAGGTTCTCCAATTGCCCAAACCATCACAACTAGATGATTGGGATCTGTACAAGAAGATGATGAACGAAGACTATCGAATGCGCGAAGGAGATGTAGCTTTCAGCAAATGGAGAGAGCATGAAGAGGAACAACAGACCGACAAGGAGCAATTCATAAAGTCAAAAGCACTGCAGGAGGGCATTCGGCGGTACACGGTTGTGGAGAGGAAGCCAAGTTATCTTTATGACTGATGCGATATTCGGTTTAAGAATGCAGGGAATTCGTATCATGTAGCAGATATGCATTATCGTTAGACGCATTGAACATTGATATTATCGCGAGGAGAGAAGAATGAAGCCAGCAGGACTGAAATGGAAGACAGGAGGAAGGGAAGGGTCGACATTTGGGTGGAGACGGAAATGCCTGTCAAGACGCCGGCCACCGTAGCAAGCGGCCGTCGAAGCGAATGCGCCACTTTTTTTACTATAGCGCTAGTACAAATCTAAATCTTCAAATCAACGACAGGACTCTCCGGCTTCCGCAAACAAAACAAAAGGTGAACTCGTTCACTTTTGCAGGCGAATTCAATTGAAAGTGAACAACAATACCAACCAGAAAACCCTACTCTAGTGCCTCGCCTAGCATGACTAGCTCTCCCACCATGGAGGAGCCTCCATTAAAGAGACAGAGAACCTCATCAATCTCTCTTCCTCTTCCTCCTCCCTCCAGCAACAGTGTAATGGCAGCTCAGCCAACGACCAACACTGACAACAACATCACCAATTCCACCAACATGGACAATCCACTCCTCCCACACGCTACTCGCGTTGTCATTTCTGATACTGGTTTCCAGCCAGAGAAAGAAATCGCCGTTGGTATAACCCACTTTGTCAACAGCGAGAATCCTGGTTTCCAAGGTGTCTTGAAGCAAAGGTAAGCACCCCATCTCCTTCCTTTTCAATTCTCGATTCTTCATTCCATCGTCTTGCGCATTGTCATGTTTCTCTTCTCTACGAGCAAAGAGATCGCGATCTCAATTACCTGCGGTGTTTGGCTTCTTGTTTGATTCGAGTTCACCCTCACTGACCCGAAATCATGTCGATCTGTCTGTTTTATACTTCAATGGCGTTCACGATCATATTCTCTTCTACTTGAGATCATTGCTAACAATCAACCAATTAGATACACCGACTTTCTAGTCAATGAGATCATGCCTGATGGCACCGTAGCCCACCTTACCAATGACAAGGCAACTGTTAGAACCAAGGTACGCTCTTTCCATCTATCACCGCTTTGGATCTACCATCTACCCTCCATTCTTGCTTCCCACGAAGTCACGTCGACTTGGAGTTCAATTCGGCATTGAAACTTTTACAACATTACTTTTGAACAGTCCACTGACCTTCCTCAGAAACCTCAAAACACCACCCAACAACCATCCAAACCTGCCGTTAAGGTGAGTCTTGACAGCTCTTGCGATTGCGCAACCCCAAATATACTTCGACCCCACTCACTGATATCTCCAAACCAGGACGAGAAGGAGAATGCCTCTACTCAGCCAGCTTCTTCCGCTGCTCCCAACGGCAATATCGACCAGGTACGTCCAAGAGAATCCCAATATCCAGTCAGACTCTGCGACTTCAGTTTTCCACAAGGTCTTGAAACCAGACAGCTAACCTCGTGATTGCAGACAAATGGAAGCAAGGAGACACAGTCTGCTGCCACTACGGATTCTACTTCAGCCATCGTCAAGGTTGAAGGAGAAGACAACAAGTCCAGCTACGCCGAAAACGTCACAGATGCGTCAACTTCAGCGTCTGCTGTAGTCAAGACTGAAGGCTCCAACAATTCCGCAAATACCACCAATGGCTCTACTCCAGCTACTGGTTTTGTCCTTGCTCCAGAAGACGAAAAGATCGTTGTTGAGCATTTTGGATCCGATCTGAAAGACAAGATCGTTGCCATGTACAAGAACATTCTCTCGCGGCCAGATGCCAAACCAGCCTCCTTTGGTGTTCTCACCTCTGAGCCCATCTATGACAAGGATGTTCGTGGAAGCCTTCATGCTGACATTCGTCGCATATTCGATGGCAGGATTGATACCGCATCCATCGAAACCTCCGCCATCGAGATCTTTGCTGCTGCAACCCGCGCCAAGAAGGGCAACTGGAACAAGAATCCTCGCCAGGAACAGCAACGTGGTCAGCCATCTGGCAAGCTGGGATGGAAGGAACTTGGTGGCGAATATCTCCATTTCTCCGTTTACAAGGAGAATAAGGATACAATGGAGGTCATCTCCTTCTTGGCGTCTAGATTGCGCGTCAAGAACAAAGACTTCAACTTTGCTGGCACCAAGGATCGAAGAGCTGTCACAGTCCAACGTGTCAGTATCAAGCGTCAACGAGAGGAAGATCTGGCAAGATTGAACAACCAGCTTCACTCGAATTCTCGTATCGGCAACTTCGAGTACTCGACGCACCCACTTGTGCTTGGAGAGCTACGCGGCAACCAATTCCACATCACTTTGCGTGATTGCCACTTCGGCGACGATGCTGGCTTGGATGCGGAAGCTAGATTGGTACTTGGCCAAAAGGTTGTTGGTGAGGCTGTGAAGCACCTGCAACAACATGGTTTCATCAACTACTTTGGTCTTCAACGTTTCGGTACCTTTGGAATCGGAACTGACGAGATCGGTTTGAAGATTCTCCGAGGGGACTTCAAAGGCGCTGTTGATGCCATCTTGACCTTCAACGAGGATTCCCTCAAGGAGTCAACTGCCAAAGGTGACAAAGCATCAAAAGACGATCGGGAACGTGCTCTCGCTATCCAAGCCTTCAGATCTGGACGTTCTTCACACGATATTTTACTTCAACTGCCAAAGAAGTTCTCCGGTGAAGCCTCAGTCATTCGCTACCTCTCCCAACGAAATGGCAAGGATGATTACAGTGGAGCCATCTCATCCATCCACCGTAACCTTCGCACCATGTATGTCCATGCCTACCAATCTTTGGTTTGGAACTTCGTCGCCAGTGAGCGCTGGAGCAGATATGGTTCCAAAGTCATCAAAGGCGATCTGGTTCTTGTGTCCTCGACCACTGCGACTGAGGTTAAGGATGAAGTCGACGAGAGCGGGGAAGTTGTCGTTCACGCAGCTCATGATGATTCTTCGCTCACCCGCGACGATGTCTACGAGCGTGCTAGACCCTTGACAACTGAAGAAGCCGAGAGTGGCCAGTTTACCATCTTCGATATCGTTCTTCCTCTCCCCGGCTTCGACGTTGAGTATCCCGATAACGACATTGGTGACTTTTACAAGGAGTTCATGGGAAGCGAGCGTGGTGGCGGTCTTGATCCAGCAGATATGCGTCGCAGCATCAAGGACTTCAGTTTGTCTGGTAGCTATCGCAAGCTCATGGCTGGACTTGGTGGTGACTGTACCTTCGAGCTCAAGCTCTACAAGAACGAAGAGGAGCAGTTGGTGGAGACCGACTTGGAGAAGTTGAGGGTGTCCCGTGGAGAGCTCGCTCGTCCTCCGCCTCAGACCTACAACAATCGCCCAGATAATGGCAGAGGCAACTTCGGGGGCCGAGGCGGTCGCGGTCGTGGTGGCCGTGGCGGTCGAGGAGGTTTTGGAGGTTCTGGAGCCAATGGACCCAACTCCAGGTATCCTGACAGCCGAGACGATATTGCGATTGCCAAGGCTAGGCACGCCGATAATCCAAACATGAGCCTTTGGGCAAATGCCGGAAAGACCATTCCAGCGGCAGAGGCAGTGGAGAATGCAGCTGCAGAAATCGAACGAGTCAACCGCGTCCCTAGCAACGAGGTTGTCACTGCTCCAGTCATCAAGGAGACATGGGTGCAGACCAATCCTGAAGATTTCACCCAACGTACGGGTGTCAAGACGAAGAAGATTATTGGCGATGAGGAGATCGATCTCCCATTGTCGGATAAAGACCCGCAGTCACCAAGCAGTAAGTTAGAAGGTTCTAGCAGTGTAGGTCTAGCTGAGGTTGCACCAAAGCGATCAGCCGCTGAGATTTCTACCGCTCCAACTTCACCAACTTTACCAGTTGCTGTCAAGGATGAGCAGACAGAAAAGGAACCAGAGTCCAAGGTCGCAGTGATCGTCAAGTTCGCACTCGGCTCAAGCCAGTACGCGACCATGGCTCTTCGTGAGCTGATGAAGGCTGGTGGTGTCAAGACCTACAAGCCGGATTTCAGTGGTGGTAGATAAAGGGTTTCTCGGTTAGATGTTATGATGATTATGATTGCTGTGCATTGGGAAGGGATTGGTATGACTGCATCTGCAAAGGAGTTCCATAAGGAAAGAAAAGTTGTGCAAGTATGCAAAGCATGACGGATATGAATGGGTCCGATTTCTGCAGGCTCTCGCTCAGATGGAAGTAGACAGCACTGCAAAGTAAATGAATATAAAAATGCAGTCAAACAAGCCCCCTTCTCTATGTACTGGTAATCGAAAAGCTGTGTTTTCTCACTTGTGATACAAGGTACATGTTTCTCAATTCAATTTTCTACTGACAGCATCTCAGAAGCCCAAGCCCCTAAACACGGACAGAAAGAGCAAAAAACGATGTGCAATCTAACCCCTCACAACTCCCTGCATCCTCCTCTTCAGTCCCTCAAACCACCTCAAACTGGACTGCTCCTCTTTCTTCACAACACCAGCACCAACATTCTGCAAACCAGTACCACCAGCCACCTTCTGCCCAGCCCTAAACTCCTCAACCAACTCCCTATACCTCTCATCATTCACGCTCAAAAGTTTCCCATTCGTCTGCCTCTCCGCAAACCTCTTGATGAACCCATGACTCTCCTCCCATTCAGCGAGCGCGCGCTTATACACTTCGCGCTCGAACTCTGTGGCTGTCATGCTGGGTGGTTCGGGTTTTCTTGAGTTGGACTCGGAATCAAAATCGGATTGAGATTGAGATGCAGAGCTGGAGTCGGGTCCGAGTTCGCGGGTTGTGGTTGTTGCGGCCTTGCTTTTGGATGACGATGCGATGGGTTTTGGGGAGAAAGAGAGAGGTACCGTGGGTGTCATCTCTGGGAGGCTGGTGGTCCTGGGGAGGGGAGAAGAGGCTCGTTCTTTTCCTTTTCCTTTGCTGGGTGAGAGGTCGAGGGATGGGACCATGGTGAGGGGTGGGAAGTGGTAACTTGCTTCTTGTGCGAGGGGGGTGCTGGACGTGCTTGGTGAGGGGGGGATTGAGTCCTGAGGTGCGGTGGGGAGGTTAGGAGGGAGGAGGGTGTTTTGAACATTTTTCTTTTTCTTTTTGAGTGGTTGTGAGTTTTTGATGTTGTTTGGTTCTTGGTTATTACTGGTTTGGAGTTCTTGAGTTTTAGAGAAGCGTTCATGAGTTTGTGCGTGTGTATGTGTGTGTGAGTTTTGAGAAAGGAAGATAAGGATAAGTGGAAGGGAGGATATATATATTTAGGTTTATTGGAGTGTGAACTAAGGGGTAGAGAGGTATTATGGGCTGGGCTATTATCTACTTGGACTAGAGACGGAGATTCTGGCGGTGGGAAAGCTGGATACTGTCTAACAGTCTAAGTCTAGGTCTAGGTCTAGTGTACCGAACTCTTGTCTCCTTCTAGCTTCCATCATAACTCCAATTCTAATACAATCAATTCCTACTCATACTCGCTAATGATGTACAAATACACAATGCTGCAGTCTGCGCCCGGTAGAACTCCTGGTGCATCTAGGCTCCAATTTTTCTCCCAAACTCAGAGTAGAAATTACTCTGCGTGACATGTGACTTCTTCCCAGTTGTCGCATTAAAGATGTGACATCCTTCTTTTGCAGCATAAGGTGGCGTGTAAACTATTTCTTAATTAGCCAACTAGTTCCAAAGTACCACTTAACGTCCACCATCCAAATCCATTAATTACAACGGCTCGGCTTAGTGAAGGCCGGATTACTTACGATGCAAGCTCACAGCAACTACTTTCTCATCCGGATTTGAAACCTTGTGTAGCCCCAACTCATCAGACATATAAGTGACCTCTCCCTGGTGATAAAAAGTCTCCTTGATGACTTTAGGCGCTGTGGTGTCCTTGGGAGGGTAATCGAACCGAGTTTCTTTCAGTTTGCCTTTCAGGATTTTCATGAGGCAGTGTGCACCTGCGTGGTCGTGGATTGAACTGCCTTTGTTGGGTGTCCAGACGAGTATCAACTGTGTGTATTTAGTTAGTTATCCCAATTTTATTTGAACATGCAGTATGAAAACTGAGAAGGTATAGTTTTGTGTAGCTAGTAAGACAGGAGGATTTAGAATGTAACTTACGAGATTACTCTTCCCATTCCCTTCATCAACTAAATTCCGCGTGTAACCCCTACTCAGATCCGCAAAAGCGTACTTCTCCCAGTCTTTTTCTGATGAAGTATAGTTCTCCATAAGCTTTTGCAGTTTATGGACATCTACATCAGAGGAGTCAAGGCCAGATGATGGCCCAAGGGCTTTGGAGAGGTCTGAGACGAGGGTTTGAAACGGGTTTGCAGGGGTTGAATCTTTTGAGCCGGAGCCGGGCGTTTCTTGGGCTGTTGATGAAGTCATGGTGACTTAATCGATTGCTTGTGATGAAAATAAGTGATATTTCTGTGGATTTGAGAGGATTTTGAGTAGTCTTTTGTGTTGTGAGGATAATTAGAATGTGATTTCTATGAATTTGAGGGCCGCAACCACCCCTATATATATGGCATTTCCTTCGACTGTTTTGAAAAACGACAATGCTAATTAATCACCTTTAATGAGCTTTTGAAGAGATCGATAGATCTTCAAAAGAGAACGTGTACCTTCTTGGTTGAAAATAAAGAAAACTTAAAGAGACTGATAATTCTCTAATAAAAGGTATTATACTTTCTTAAATAGGGAATAAAGGAGACTTAAAGAGATTAATAAATCTTTGAAAATATGCGTCATAATGTCATAGGGTAACTAAAGTAGGGAGTAAAAGAGAGTACGTTGTATTGTCTGAAACTTGCAGAGGTAAGTTTCTAAAGGATGCGTGCCTTTGAGAGGCAAAGGCATAGGACTAACAACGGAGGCAGGCACAACTAAGAAACAAAAAGATTATACTACGATAAGGTATTTTTGAAATAAAGGCTATCTAATTATCAATCAAACACTTTGTACTTACCCAGGAAGATTGGATGGCCAGCAGTTACTAGCTGAAGACTTCTGGAAGAGATCTTATGCAAAGACGGAATGTCTTATATAGATAAATATGATTAATGAAAAAATAATAGATGATGGTAGAAAAGGTCATAAAACGTCATAAAATCCAGCACAAACATAAGACACAAACATAAGAAAGAAGTTTAATGAATGATGCTCAAGGCCTGACAATATTATAGTGAAGTGAGACTTTTCATCTGTACCCCGCTAAAAAGTTCATGGACTGCAGGGGTTCATCCACACATGGAAGTTCTGCCCCTCCATCATGCTGTACCTGGAATGATCTCCAACCCGTCATCCGCGACCTTCTGACGACCACAGCACCGTCCAGCAAAGCGTCCAACGCATTTCTCACCAACCCATAATCTGCGAATATGCCACCGAAAGGCAAAGGCGGCGACAAAGGCGGAGCAGCAAAGGGGAAGGGGAAAGGGAAGCCAGCCGAGGAGAAGGAAGAGAAGGGAGGGAAGGTCAAAGGCGCACAATTTGTGAATGTTAGGCACATTTTGGTATGCAATTCGCGGTCTAGTATTCGGAAGCGAGGGGAGGGGCTGATAGGTGGCAGTGCGAGAAACATGCGAAGAAGGAAGAGGCCCTTGAGAAGTTGAAGGGCGGCGCGAAGTTCGATGAGGTAGCAAAGGAGTTCTCGGAGGACAAGGCGAGGGCTGGTATATGTTTCCGTGGTTGGCAGAGGCTTGTAGGATTCTTTGCTAATGTTTGCATGTAGGAGGTGCTTTGGGTTGGAAGAAGAGAGGTGATTTGGACCCTACTTTTGAGGAGAAGGCTTTTGAGCTTGAGGCTAGTACGCTTGCAAGTCCCAAATACGCTGAAGTGAAGACGGGATTTGGATATCATATTCTGATGGTGGAAGGAAGGAAATAGGGACCTTGGGCAACATGCATTATGTTTTCCTGGGAGTTTTGGTAAAGGATCAAGGAGTTTGGCGTATTGGTGCATCCCACATTGTCACAAGTCGAATTGGCCAGCATATTCTTGAAAATGTAGATCAGAGGTTCCCCTATGCAGTTGATTGTCCACCCGTATGCATCATATCTAGAGTACATCGTAAAGAAAACCCTAGCATGGTCGAATGTCTACCCATCGAAAAGCTAACTCCGTACCGTCCATTTTTTGTGGTGACTTTACTGCTCGGTATTGAAGTAGTTGAGGAGGATCGATCGCTCTTGAGACTCCTCACCCCAATCCTTGACGACAACGCATGAGCAGTTGACAACCTTGCGTGCATTTCCCTCGCGGTCCAAGACACCTGCAGAGACCCATTAGCATACCGGCCGGCGCATATTCCCTGTTCGAGTGTACTTACACAAACCAGCCCACTCGCCCAATTGCTTTCCATCGGGAACCTTGATCAAGGGGATCTTGTGTTCGGAGCAGAGCGCAATGACCAACTTCTTGTATGCCTCCTCCTCGCAGGACTCGTTCTGAAAGCGGCAGAATCAGTATTTGCTCGAACATTGGCCTGCAAAATTTGTTTGCGGGCTATTCCTCTAGAAGCTTACCAGAACGCAAACGTGAGCTTGACGGCGATCGAGAGCCTTGGAGGCTTCACGGAGACCTCGAGCAAGACCATCGTGCATGAGAGCAAGCTTCAAGACACCCTTGAGGGCGTCAAGAACTGACATCTGTCCCTTGGATGCGGCATCTCCAGAAACTTCAACCTCCTCGGCCTCGGGGACCTCTGCGACTGGGCTTTCTTCTCGATCACTCTGTAGGAAGGCAATATTAGAACAGCTCAAAAATACGTGGCATTGGATCGCAGGACGGGGGAATTGTATCCAAACCCGTTTGGGATATTGGAGAAGAGCGCATAACATACCATTTTGAATTTTTGTGAGTGACTTTCCTCAAAGATTTGGATTGTAAAATGAAGATTGGCTTCACGATATTGCCTTCAAAATTGAGTGCGATCCCAAGCGAGGCTGTTTTAGCGCCCGTGTCATGTGACCACTCTAGCGCGCAGCCCTCCCACAGCGAAAATCCAAAATTGCGATCCCAAAAGTTCTCGACATTCCATTCCAACAATTTCGACCACCACCAAAAACGAGGTATGTATTTCCCGGAACAACATCCTGAAGCTCCTTCATGATAGGCAGAGGGAGAAATCGACATCTACTCAATCTGCGACTGGGACCTGAGCTGTTGAGGAGAGAAGGGAAAATGGGTCCGGCCGACTGATGCTCCTGCACCATCTTGGAGCTCACCTCTTCCACCTCCTCAATTGCGATGCGACCTTAGCAGATGAAAGATGTCGACACTACTCTTCTCTTTCGACGACGAGCTGAAGAACCCTCTTGTCAATCATGAGGGCACTCTCCATGCTCAGAGCCCATGAAGGCTAACATACAGCCCTTTCCAGATACCTCACTTCAAACTCAAGACTTGAGAATCTCCATACGTCAAAATGGTCAAGACTTCAGTCCTCAACGATGCGCTCAACGCCATCAACAACGCCGAGAAGTCCGGAAAGCGACAGGTCCTGATCCGTCCTTCCTCCAAGGTCATCGTCAAGTTCCTCAGTGTCATGCAGAAGCACGGTACGTTCGACACGGATTTTCTTCTCTCCACACAAATTCGGCATGATAACTAGATGACGGTCTCACAAACACTACGACCATAGTCCTTTAAGTTGCCGATATATCATCCTGCGAGGATCTTACACGTTCTCTGATTTTTTTCTCCTGACGTTACACGTTTAATCTTTCGCTACATACACTGACATAGTCTTCAGGATATATTGGCGAGTTCGAGGAGGTCGATGACCACCGATCTGGCAAGATTGTCATCCAATTGAACGGCCGGTAAGTTCTTCTGTATGTGAGATCCTGTGAACCCTTGCTGACTCCAACACAGTCTCAACAAGACCGGTGTCATCTCCCCAAGATACAACGTCCGCCTCGGTGAGCTCGAGAAGTGGGTTGTCAAGCTCCTCCCATCGCGTCAATTCGGATACATCGTCCTCACCACCTCCGCCGGTATCATGGACCACGAGGAGGCCCGTCGCAAGCACGTCGCCGGAAAGATCATTGGTTTCTTCTACTAGAGGATGGTTCTGGGTCTGGACGGGGCGTTTGGAGTACAATGAGCATGTGTCTATCTTGAGCAAACACTTGGGTCTCTACCTATAGTTTCTTGCGGGCGATACCCCAACTTCGTTTCCTTGCTTCGTCGGCATGATTCGATATCTTCTTTTTAGAAGAGAGATAGCATACATCAAAAGTCAATTCACACTCATGTACTCGAACAATGTTGCGTTTCCTTTTGCGTGATCATGTCCCTTTGTCCGGTGCCCAACTTTGCATCTAGTGATTTAGAGAAGGCTTCGAGTCATTTCAAAGTTGGCCTAAAGGCTCACATCACAGCAACGTTGCTGGCTCACTTGGTCCAGGCATGGGGATGGTAAGAAGTGTCCATATGAGTTTTTTTCCATGTTCGAGTGAAGGCTCAAATCAACGTTTATAGTAAGGTCCCCCGAGCTATCCCGTCCCTCACCATATCGAGATCAAAGATCAAATCAGCGAATCACTTTGTGCTTGAGCAGCCGGGGCTTCAGCAGAAGTCAAGTAGTCATGACCAACCTACACAATGTCATTCTCACAACTCCACAAACCCCCTTCCAAGCCTCACACTATCATATTCAGCACTTACCGTCGAATTCTCATACCTAAATCCCATACTACTCGCACTAGAACGACAGATCTGCAAGATGAGATGACAATAAGACGTGAACATGGTGGGGCCACGCACAAATAATCATCGAGAAGGCGGATCTCGCTGCGACCACACACTGATGCTTTTTATCAGATGTGTTTGAGTCTAGTGATCTGGATTGTAATCTGCGTCTATGGATGGGTCTTCCACTTCTTCCACCTAGTATACTCAGCAAAGCCTAGATGGATTTATGCAGAGTTCTGTATTGCACTGTATCTGTTGATGGGATTTAACTTCCTGCAATTGATCAGACGTAAGTTGTGCCTCCCAGTACATCATTCCCCATCCGCTAACCGAGACATGTTCCACAACATTGGCGTTCGGGAAGGACGCCAATAGCGCCGAAATGGAATCTAGCCTGAAGGCATCTACGGGGTAGATAATATATCTTATAGGTTTGTCGGTATGCTCGGAAGTAGGTGCGGGCGGAGAGGCCATTATGGATGATTTCGTTGTGGCTTCTTACGTGTTCGTACTAGTGAACGTGGCCTAGGATATGTTTATTATTATCACCCTGTTGCACGTATATCGGGGAATCACGTTGTTAGGGGAGAGGTTGGCTAAGGTATCCTACCAAGAGCGGCGAGATGGTCACGTTGCAGGTCCACGCGATCATTCCACGAACAGTCCGACTTTCAGAGCACAATTTATTCCTTACTAGGAGTGTCAACGCATTCGGCAATTCCACCCAAAGCAAGCAGGCCGCTTTGCACCTCGAATCACAACTTCGACCAGACAACAACGCTCTTTCCCCAAACCATGCCGAGTCTCTGGAAGAACGCAAACCACGATCCAGCAGTAACATCCGGGAAAGTGGCCTGCCATAACGCTGCGAACGATCCTGCCGGACACATATATTAGCAAAATCCCGGTTACACAGATACCCATCCCCCAAATCAGCAGAAGAGAACCAAACATACCTTCAACAGGGCCCAACGCACCAAATCCCAAAGCCTCAATAACCCACGGCATAACCAACGCCAAAATCCCCAATGCAACAAGCGTCACCATAACACCCACCAGGACGGGATGTTCCCTAGCAAACTCCTCCGCTACGCCACTAGCTCTGTCGAATGCCTCTTTCATGGTGGAGCCCATTGCGGCGCTGGTGTTTAGGGCGTGGATGAGGCCGTCAAGGAGGTGTTGTGCGAGGCTGGTGGACCAGTTCTCAGCGCCGATTTGCGTGGAGAGGTGAGTGCGGAGGGAGCAGAGGGATTTTTTCTCGGATGTGAGGAGGGTGTGGAGGAGGGCTGTAGTGAGTTCGGAGGGGGTGGGGGAGGTGGGTTGGAGGGGGAGTTTGATTTCTGGGTTTGGGGTGAGGTTTGAGGTTGAGGTTGAGGCGAGGGCGTTGGAGTTGGAGTCGGTGCCTGTGATGCATTGCTTGAGTGCTGTGAGGATGTCCATCTTGCTTGACTTGGTGGGGGTAAGTGGGCAAGAATTTGGTATTTTGAGGTTGTTGATATTGAGAGAGTTGATTCCTGAGAGGAGGTGGATGTGTTTGCTTTATAGGCAGGATGTTAGGCTTCAGTTTGTTGGTTTGCCTCATTGGACGGAAGGGTTCATGAGAGTTGGTGGTCGCTTGAATGGCCCTCTTGAATCTTGAGCCACGGTCAATAATTTGGGACCCAAGGCACACTGCAGCCTCACCGAGATAAGTTGAATTGTCAATTCGCTCTTGCCGAATATTGGACCTACATAGGTCAAATCAAATGGCGATTTCCCTTGTTTCGATTGTTGATACTCAGCCCAGATTTTCATCTTCCTGTACAGTGAGCGCTGGCAAGTCTATTATGCTTTTTAGCTAAACCCAAGTTTTTGCAAGGTTTAATTAATCGAATGAAACATTCCAGGTTGTAGAGTAAAGACGAATGTTCAAGTAACTAGATAAGAGATGAATGGTCAACCAAATGGAATAGAAGTCAAAATAATTATGGTTGCATCGTCTCTGCCAGTTTCTTGTGCTACAACAGTTTTTTTTAAAACTTGATATGTGAGAAAATGCGCAGAAACAAGCCCTCAATTGGATTATTCCTAATTCAGACTCCAGGGAAGCTATTTGTTGCTTCTTGTCAGCATCGGATCTCCCCCTCTAGAGCACGCGAGCATTGAAAAGGGGGTCTCGGTTGCATCGCATTGGCACAGCACCACAGATTGGCGAAGCATACGATCCAATCATATCGATTTATATTCCCAGTCCACTCATGGAGATGACAGTGCTTGGCATATTTACAAAAATAATCCCGCGACGCGTTGGCCCGCCCACAATTCGACTTCCTGGCAAAGCTTGTGGCGGCGGATCTTCAGACCTAATTCGTCACCAAGGCCCTTTCTGATTTCGATAATCTGAAACTACTGCAATCAAGATTTTTAGACTCTCAACACATGCATGCCTTCGAATGTCATGCCACAATATCCCACCCAGACTGTGCTCGTGGTGGTTGATCGTGGCCGAGGAAGCTCCTTCCCTTCGATAAACTTCGAGCAACCTTAAGTTTAAGCGGCAACAACAGCCGGCCCAACATGAGAGACCACACTCAGCGGCGACGGTCTTCGTCGAATTTCAATTCGCCCCAACAGCAGCGACGAATACGTGTCAATCACGGCAGCAGTCCGTTCCTCGAAGATCATGACGAGTCTAAAACCCCATCTCTAAATACGATCTTCCTGAGAACGAAGAGGAAAATGCGTTCTCGACAGACCTTCCTCTTACTCGCCCTCCTCGCATTCGCTGGACTCACCGTAGTCTACCTGCGAACGCCGTATATACCCCTCAGTGCAAATAGGACATCTGCGAAGCCAGTTCAAGAACACCACAATGCCCCAGATACGAAGCTGTTAGGCCCAGGACCAAAGCAGGTTGGACCGCCTCAGCTGGGAAACTCCCACCCAATTCAGCAGCTCATTAAGAATGCCGAGCAAGATTTTGGGAAGATAGTAGAGAGGCAGTCAAAGACACTGGCAGAAGCAGTAAAGGAATACCGGCGACGATATGGCATACCCCCTCCACCGAACTTTGACAAGTGGTACGAATATGCGAAGTCCAAGAACGTGCAATTGATCGACGAATACGACACTATACACACATCTCTCACACCTTTCTGGGGCTTGAAGCCGAGGACTATTCGAAATCGGGCGAGAGAGTCCCTGGGGTATGATGCCAATAATATTCTCGGGGTGTTGATTAGGAAGGGCGAGATTAAGAAACTGGATGGAGGTGTGCCTTGGGCCATGGAAGCTACCAGGGGAATGGTGGAGAAATTTACAAAATATCTCCCAGACATTGACCTCTGCTTCAATATTCATGACGAACCCCGAGTTGTTGTGCCGTACGATGATCTGTCGAGGCTGGTGAGGTATGCTGAGGATGTGAAGATGCCTGCAGCCAATGCGGTCGCAAAACATAGGAACTCGTGGTCTGAGAGGCCAGGGGATCTTTCTGATGGGGCACGGTTCGAGGATCTCAAATTGACTCGATTCAACATGATTCCACACCAAGCAACATGGACACATTCGAGGATGTCTTGCCCACCAGACAGTCCAGCAAGATACCTGGAAGATGGTCTGGCGGAAGACAACTTCGATAGTTATGCTGTTGGTGAATTGGGGTTTATATACAACAAGACTGCCTTCTCGGACATATGCCAATCTCCATCATTTTCAGAGACATACGGATTCTTCGATAGACCAAATGCCTTCAATATCGCCCATGATCTCTTTCCCATATTCTCTGCATCGAAACCCTCATCCTACTCAGATATTGTCTATCCTTCTCCTTGGTACTGGGCTGGAAGGGTCACTTACAACGACACCTCTGACATGGATTGGACCGAGAAAGAAGGTAAACTCTATTGGCGGGGTTCTACGACAGGAGGCTACAGTCGAGATGGTGGCTGGAGACGGCAACATCGGCAACATCTTGTTCAGAAGATCAACGCAGGTGACCAAGCCAAGATCCTTAGTAATAGCGGTGGTGAGGGCGAAACAGAGGACTGGAGAGTGAGGGAGGTCTCACGTAGTGACTTCAAAGATATCTTCGATGTCCATTTCTCGCACGTCGGCCAGTGTGACCCAGGCGACTGCAAAGCACAGGAGCAATTTTTCGAGCTCAAGAAACCAGCTGATCAGACTGAAGCATGGAAGTACAAATATTTGCTTGACATGGATGGCAATGCCTTCAGTGGACGCTTCTATGCCTTCTTGAAGAGCAAAAGCTTGGTCTACAAGCTAGCTGTTTTCAGGGAGTGGCATGAAGAGTGGTTGAAACCTTGGGTACACTATATTCCATTGAGCTTAAGGGGCGATGAATGGGTTGAGTCTGTGAGATGGTTTGCTGGCGAGGCATCTGGAAAACAAGAAGCAGAGCATATTGCGATACAGGGGAGCGAATGGGCGAATAAGGTGTTAAGGAATGAGGATTTGGAGGTGTGGTTCTTCAGGTTGTTACTGGAGTGAGTCCTTCCTTGCCCATGTTTCCACCAACAGCCTGTCACCAGCAAGGGCAACGCTGATTTGAGAGCAGATACGCCAGATTAGTAGATGATGACCGAGAAACCATCGGTTACACAGGCGCTTGAAGGAACTAGATGTTCTTCGATGATTTATTTGATGACGAGCATCGATTGTACATACAACTACGATGTCTCAAGAGACGGCTGGTCTTTCCGCGAAGCACGAATGTATGGCATGAAGACTTAGGGATAGGCAAACAAGACAATGGGGCAGGCGTCATTCTCGGTATGAGATACACGAACGAACATGGCATAGATGTAGCTATAGACGGAGGCATTGGAGTTCTGGTTTGCATTATTGAGCCGAGAGCTGTTGGCTGGGGCATATAGGCCCGGCTTGTAACTTTGTATGTATAATGCCCAATATACCCAGTTTGCTCGTTTATTCACTGTAGAGTTTGCATCCCTCGACGTTCCAAATCGCTAAGAGGCGTTTGCTCCCTGACGACGGCCAAAGTTTAACGAGGATGGCGTCCCAGATGCTCGCCTACTGTGGCCTACCATGGTGGAGGCGCATCAGCTGAACGAAGGCTATGCAGCCCCAATTTCACTCCCGCGGTTGGCGCCCTCGGGTCACCATCTCTAGATCGAGAGAATCCCATGAGGCTTCAGAGGTTGCTACAATTTCTGCAATTGTAAATGCCAGCTTTGCTAGGCAATTCCCCTCGACTGTAGCGAATCATCACCATAGCTCGTCTCCAGATTAAGAAATAAGTTCCACCATTACTTCCGTCGGGCTGTGCGAATCAATGCCTTGGAAGTGTGCCTTCCATGCAGCCTTACCAACACATGGGGCGTTGTTCAGCCATCCTGCAAAGCAGGCACTGCCTTGGTTTTCCTACCACTGGCAGTTGTGCTTAAACACTGGTCATACACTCAAAATGGCCCTTACAGCCTGGCCTGGTTATCCGAAAAGCGCAACTTTTTGCTATTTGACAGTACATCTCGAGGCTGGGCTTTTCACAATTTAAATTGTTATCAAGCTCATCTCAGCGTCGGTCACCAGATTGTGAACTGCTCGCGATCAGATGTGCCACTCATACCACTCACACATCCACAATTATAATCATCCGCTCATACTCCCTCACTTCAAATCGCACATACGCGCAGTGGTAGACACCAGCAGTCAATCCTTTGTCAGCCATGGTTACCATCGGACTTGAGGCTGTCGCGTCCATCGTCGGTTTGGTAACTTTCACGCAATCGGTCCTGGCTGGGATGCATTCTCTCGTCAAGTCCATCAAAGATTATGATACCAACCTTCTGGGGCTCATACAGGAGCTTGCTTCTGTTGAGCAACTTCTGAGAGTTCTCCAAGATGCATTGCCAAGCTACACCAATCGCTCTTTTCAGGGTGTTCAGGCATTTGAACCCTTTGCCCAGCTGCAGAAAACGCTTGATGCCATCAAGCAGTATCAGCCACAGGATGGTAAACGGAACAAGGCGAGTTATGTCGTCTTTGGCAAAGACAAAGAAATGAAGAAGCTGTTGGATGAAATGGAACGGCATAAAAGCACGATAGCCGGGCTTCTCTCAGGTCACCAAGTCGAACTGCTAAGAGAAG
This sequence comes from Leptodontidium sp. 2 PMI_412, assembly GCA_021432625.1. Classification (NCBI taxonomy): domain Eukaryota; kingdom Fungi; phylum Ascomycota; class Leotiomycetes; order Helotiales; family Leptodontidiaceae; genus Leptodontidium; species Leptodontidium sp. 2 PMI_412. The sequence goes on along the minus strand of MU270582.1, from coordinate 6,921 downwards.
CTCTATCTAACCAAAGGGCGCTCTCAGTCCAACTAAGTACCCTAGACGAACTGAGCTCCGATATGCAACAGCACAGTTCCAATCAGCTACTCCGGCACTATTATAGCAATCTTCCCTTGGAACGACTTGCCAAGACCAGAGAGAAATATGAAAACAACAACGGTCCGACTGGTTTGTGGTTCATAAATGGGGATCCATTCACAGATTGGTTGAAAACACCCCACAGTAAGCTTTGGGTGAATGGCTTTGCAGGTTTAGGCAAAACGGTCCTCGCTTCTATGGCCATCGAGAAAGTTCAATCATGCCTAGCAAGCAACAAGAGCTCCGCGGTCTTGTTTTTTTTCTGTGACCACTCCAGTGAGGACAGTCAAGACATCCGAGTGATATTAGGTTCATTCATTTACCAACTGGCAATACGAGGATCGGACACAAGGGCGAAATTGAAGGAACTGCAGTCTTCGCGATTGTCCTCGCCGAAGGTTCTCAAGGAGGAGACCTTTGAAGACCTTTACGGTGCTTTCCGACAAGTTGCCCAACCTTTTGAGGAGATTTGCATCGTTGTTGACGGACTAGACGAGTGCAAGAATTTCGAGGCTGTTTGCGAAAAGCTTGCGGACCTTGGGGACGGGCTTCTGCCGACGAGATTGCTATTTTTCAGCCGAGACGAGTTTGGCATTCGGTCCACGCTGGAGCCACGAGGATTTACGCCAGAGCCAATTGCAGCCGACAATGCAGATATAAGGCTTTATATCGCTTCTCAAATAGACAACCGCGATGGCCTCTTAATGCTGTCCCAAGAAACAAAGAATCACATCATGGAACGACTGGCTACAAAGGCAGAAGGCTCGTGAGTTACGCAAACAATCAGCGAAAAGCTCAAGTTTACTGACCAGTGTAAGGTTTCGTTGGGTTGAATGTCAAATCGATGCGTTGTGTGCCATGGGTAGCGAGAGCGATTGCGAGAGTATCTTGGCTGACCTTCCGACTGGCATTGTCGAAACATACAGCAGGATACTCTGCCGTATTCGCCAAGAAAACCTCACAAATCAAAACTATATCAAGAAGGCGCTGCAATGGGTCCTTTTGAGCGCGGAAACCCTGACACTGGAGGCGATATGCGAAGTCATCACAATCAGAGATCACGATGATTGCCGAACACTCCCGCGGCCAGTTATGGGCAATAAGCTGCTGCGATGGTGCAGCAGTTTTTTACGCTATTCGGACTCTGATCACACGGTGGAAATAGCCCATTACACTGCCCAGGAATATTTTGAGAGACTTGGTGATCAAGATTTTGGCTTGGGTAACAGCAGCGAGGTGGATCTTGGTCGGGTGTGTCTACGATATCTTCTCCTTCAAGACTACCGAGTTGACGCTAGAACAACTTCGAAAAATCGCAAAGAGTGGTTGGAAAAGAGACCTTTCCGTACCTATGCAATTGAAAACTGGATCTCCCATGTTGCGGACGAAAACAGAACATTTCTGCATCCAGATTTGCTTTCATTGGCTGAGAAGTTGTTCATGTCTGTGGCACAATTCCAGTCCTTTGCCCTCGAGAGCTACGACTTTAGCCACGACACACACAAAATGGAAGATACGAAGGTTTTGGAAGCGACGCCGTTGCACTGGGCGTCTGCTCTATGGCTTTGGCAACTAGTTGAGAGACTGTCATTGCAAGACCCTTCGTCGGTTTCTCTGATCACCTCATTTGGCGCCCCACTTCATTGTGCCGTTGATAGTGGACCCAAATCATTGAACGGATACCTGAGCAGTCCTGCTGCAGGGACTTTTATCACGGAAACCCTGAGAGTGCTCATCTTACACGGAGCAGAAGTGAACCAGACCTACGATCGTGATGGCCGCAGTATCCTGCGAGCTGCCCTTAGCCAACTCCCGAGAGCCTCCAGCGAGATCCTTCTACGAGAGGGCCTGATTTGTGACCGGACGACGCTTCAGGAGTTGTATCAAAAATGTGCGATAGAAACAGCCACGGCTGGCGAGGTCTCTGTCAAACCAGTGGACTTGGTAACAGCACAGGAGCTATCAAATCAGTCCATTTTTGCACGCATAGATCGAGAGAATATGGTCAATGACGACGTGGACGAGTGGCTGAGGCTGAAGAAGCTTCTGGATGGGCGTGGGACCTTTCAAAGTGATGTTCTTACTTCGTCAACAACTGACGAGCAGAGGCTACTGTACTTGGCGATGTCTAACCAAAAGACAGAAGCTATGTCTCTTGCTACAGGAAGCAATGTTGAAGGCAGTGCCATCGACTCCGATGGCTCTCGTGCCCTGCACCACTCAGTCAGGATTGGCTATACTGAACTTGTCGAAGTATTGGCAGACCGTGGATCAGGATGGAAGTCATGCAACGAGTATAGGCAATGCCACTTCATTGGGCTGCACTCTTTGGAGCAGTTGAATCTTACAAAATACTGGTCAAATATGGTGGTGCAGACTCGGCAGACTGGAGGGGACACACTCCTCTTCACCTCGCAGCTTTCGCAGGCAACCTAGACTTGATAAAAGTCATCGTTGCTGACGAGACAGACTCTGGATGTATGGGTGCTGTTAATCAAGATGGGCTTACCCCACTCCTTGCAGCTGCTGCAGTTGGACACTTCCAGTGCGTCGACTACTTGCTGAGATACAGCTCTGAGACAAGCAAACGACGGACAAGCAAACGAGGCCTCTCTGCTCTCCACCTCGCCTGTCAATCTGGGTCAGCTTCCACCGTCAACATTCTCCTAAAATGTGGTTTTAACCCTAACGACCAAAGCGATGATGGCTCTGCAGCTTTGCATATTGCAGTGACACATTTGAAACATGGGTGTCTGGACTTGATCAAATTGCTATTAAGTGCCAAGGCTGACCCTGCTGTTCCTCGATTAGATGCAAATTATCCAGTTCATCTCCTGTTCAGTGACTTACCGAACGAAGGAGTTGGTAAGGCTATGAAGGAAATTCTTCGAGAGCCAGGAGAATTAGTCGAGCTCACCCGCAATCTGGTTACTTCGAGAAATAAGCTGGGAGAGACTCCGCTGCACAGAATCTGCAGATATGCGACCCTAAAGAGACGAGGATGCCGGGCCTGGATATCTTTGCTTCTCAAACAAGGATCTGATCCACTAACAGAAGATTGCCAAGGGGAAAGTTCGCTCTCCATTGTGCTACGCAGCTTTATGCCAAAGCAAAATGGAACGCCATCATTAGAATACTTTGATCCCCATGCGGCTTCCATCCTGAGCCAGATCCTCAACCATATTCAGCCGCTGTCACCGGACACATTGTCACCTTCGATCCAGTGGCTTGTATACGAAGTACTTTTGGTTTTTGCTAGTTCACATCGATGGGGGGGCGTCGATCAACTTATCGACTTGGTTGATGATGTGTCAGTAATCGATCCAGTATCTCGAACAAGCCCATTATTACTTGCAATAAAATCAAAATGCGGCATAGAAACTCTCAGTAAGATGGTAGGCAAGGCTTCTAACCTCTCGAGATACGATAATGGAGGCTGGGCTCCACTCCACCATGCTGCTATGGGCGGCCACCAAATGATCGTACAGACCTTGCTTGATAATGGGGCCGATATCAACCAACTCTCCGCAAACAACCGAAGATATACACCGCTGCTGAGCACGAGTTTGTTCAGTGAAAATGGACGGAGTATTGCTCAGGTTTTAATCGATCATGGAGCTGACGTCAATGTTCGAAGCGGCCAGGGGAGGTCTTTCTTCTATGATGCCTGTAGATACGGGTGCTTGAGCATACTCGAGTCTGTGTCGCTTGAAGAGATTAAGAGTGCGGGTTGGGTTTCTGCTGCACAGAACGGTCCGAACTTTAGGGGCTGGGAAAATATTGGGTGTTTCCATTGGGCTGCTCTTGGGGACCAACAAAACGTGGGGTCCTTTCTTCTGGCCAACGGCCTGGCAACGGTGGATGAGGCTTCAAATGGCGAGCAGATGACTGCCCTCCACATTGCAGCTTATCATGGCAGTACTGCTTTTGTCGATTTTCTTCTGGAGGCCGGAGCATCACTGAATCCGAAAAACTCCGCCGGGAAAACACCATTTTACATGGCGTTATGTCGGCACCAGACCGATGTGATGAGGCAACTGATTCACAAAGGGGCTCGTGTATTCGACGAAAATACCAAGACCATAGAGCTGGAGGTGGCTGGGTGGGGGAATTTGGAGGCGATGTCTGTTCTACAGCAGGCGGACAGAGGAGCACACATACTTCATGAACGTGAGACTTCGTCCCTCTCAAATCTTTCTTTTTCAAAAAACATGGTGATCGAAGCTGACTGTAAGGAATCCGGCAGTGTCCCTCTCTGCAGCACTCGACGGGCGCCACAGAAGCGGCACCTCTGTCGTAGACATGTTTACAACGGCTCTCAAGTACGCAATTGAGCAAGATAAGACACTCTTGTGCAAGCAGATACTGGACAGAGCGCCTGACCTCAGCAAGGCGATGGATGAGTGTGGAAAGTGCGGACCATTGCTGTATGCCTTGCGTTTAAAGCGTAGGCACATCGCACGCATGCTCGTCACTTCAGGTGCAAATATCGAGGAGGCTGTTTGTGTCTCCCACGAAACATTTGGTTTCGATGCGGCTCACTATGCGGTGATGATGGGAGACGATACCTTGCTGAGGCTTCTTTTCCAGAAAGGCTACCGTTGTTTAGGCCCTGTTCATCCAATCCATGCTGCCATTGCTTTCGACCAGCTGCATTGCGCAGCAATCCTTCTAGACCATACAACTCCAGCTGGAAATATCACAGTCGATAACACCGCTGTAGTTGCAGAGAACCCATTCGACTTCCGCATCCGAGCAGCTGCCATCCAATTCCCGTGGGCTCTATTAGGATACAGCAAACCATTCCCAACTAGGTTCATGTGGACTGCACTTCACCATGCAACTCACAAAAATTCGGAGACAATAGTTCACTACTTGCTGAATCGAGGCGCTTCAATTAACGCGACTGATTCTCAGGGCCTAACTGCTTTACACGTTGCCGCAAGTAATGGGTTTCTGTCTATAGTCAATATCCTCCTTGATACAGGTGCCGACCAGACAATCAGGACTATCGAAAGTGGGGAAACACCTTTCTTCACGGCCATAAGAAGTGACGAGGTAGCTGTGGTACAAAGACTGCTTGACCCCGCTACAATCAATCTTCGGAACCTCGAGGGCTGGTCACCACTTCATGTATGCATTGAATGTTTAAACCAGGAATCACTGGCTGAACTTCTTAAATTAAGCCCGGACGTTAACACGAGGACCAACAAAGGAGCAACCCCTCTTCACATCGCATGCTTGGAGGCCGATCGTTTACCCATGGTCAGGTTTCTCCTGGAATCTGGCGCAGACGTTCACATGCGCGATATCGAAGGCGGTACACCACTACTGTGGGCTTCTTCAACTGAAGCATGTAAAGAACTGGTGAAATATGGAGCGAAGCTTGATGTTGTTGACAATTGTGGAATTAATGCTCTTCATTACGCTATACGTTTTAAATCCTCCTCAGATCTCGTGGAGTGGTTATGCAGCGAGGACTCCAATCTTAAGACGATGAAATGCAATACAGGTTGTACACCCATCCATGCAGCGTTGCAGTCCGGCGAAGCACAGATCCGCGAAAGAGCATTAAGTCCTGGAGAGGACATACATTACGATTGCGATGATGATTGTGGAACTATACTGCATCAAGCTTGTCGTCATGGCCATGTAGACATATTCGAAGAAGCCAAGAGCCGTCTGAGCGCTATTGAACTCCAACAAATCTGCCAGAAGACCAACGAGCTCGTAGCGCCATTGTTGACATTGGCAGTGCAGTGCGGCATGACTGATATAGTTTTATCTTTGATAGAGGCAAGTGCTGATGTCAACTTTATCGGTCAACACTGGGGCAGTCCTGTCCATACAGCATGTCAATTTGGCCGCTTGGAAATTCTAAAGTTACTTCTAGGCCACAACGCGGACGCAATTTGTATCGACCGTGGTGGGAAGACGGTCACAATGGAGAAAGCAGCAGGTAATGATCGGAAATTACTTGACTGGCTTCGCGAGAGGGAGGCGGGTTCGTAAGGGATGGGGCATCTTCCGCAACTATGAACCTACGACGATTTATTTCCCAACTAATTTTGACCTCGTCATTCATTCTTTCCTTCGAAGTAGCACCAACGCTGCCTCTTCGGCAATCCGTGGTCATATACAAAGTATGTGTAAAAAGGGATAAGTTATTTACTTTCTACAAAACAATAGGGCCGGAGCCAAATCTCACTTCCAAAAGAAAGTGCCAAAAGGAAAGTGAGCTATAATATAATAAAAAATAAAATAAAAAAAACATACAACAGCGGGAATTCGCTGGTGGTCACCCACCCAACTACTAATCCGCCGATCTGAAACTTAAGTACGGCAGAGCGGACGGGATGCCCTGGATTTTTCAGTCTATGGTCGTATGTGGCAGTCTTTGCGGGATTTGGATCTATATCATGATCGCTGTTGTGAGGTTGGGGATGTGGTTGTGAGATGGGAGCTGGGAGTTAGTGTGTTGGTGTTGGCGTTTACAGCAATGTCCATAACTAGCTTCAATCCTGCGGGGCACCAGCCTCGCGAATTTCTGGCCCTCACCGAAAAGCTGAAAACGCCCCGGAATACTACACCTCAATAACGCCTCTAAATTAAAAGCAGTAAACGTTAATTTAATTGTTACATGTTAAAATATTTATATATAAAAGGGCTTTTTGTGTACTATTTTAATCGTAGTGTTGTGAGAGGGGCCTGAATCGAGGGGTTTGCGGCTCTTCGAAGCTAAGGGGAAATGCCAAGCCTTAGCAAAAATCGTAAGTTCTAGGAAATCAATTATTGCTTTTTATATAAAACGCTGCACGATAAAGTAAAGATATAAAATTA